>JAVJIF010015694.1:0-103889 GCA_038442645.1 Agave tequilana
CATACAAGGAACCTCCACTGAGGATTTGAGCAAACAATAACTGGGAGTACACAACTCCTCTCTCATACAACACAACCTCTACACTTAGAGGTAGGCACAAAGCCACCACAAGCACAATCACCTCACACTTGAGGGATTCCAACACAATCTCCACTCTCACTAGAGGGAGCCAAACAACACTTCCACAATCACCTCTACACAAGAGGATACCAACTCAATCAACTCTCTCATTAGAGGGATATCACAAAGATGGAAGGTTTACAACTTGGTAGTCTATCTCAACCACAAACCAATTCTTTTCTCACAAATAAAGATCCTAATAGATAGGATAGTAGATAAGCTCAAGTGTGAGAAAACAAAGTGTTTTGAACAAAGATATCACTTGGGAATCTCCAAATAGATATAGAATTTTTAGACCAAAAACCAATTCCCAAAGACTATTTTCTTTGAATTATGAAATACTTTAAAAACAAATGAAGATTGATCTTTTAAACTCAAAAACTCTTTTGAAAAAACTTGCTCTTAAAATACTTGAAAAGATCTAAAATTTTTTGCTCTTGAAAACTTGTTAAGAAACAACTCAAATGGGGGAAAATTTATACCCTTTGAAATCTATCGTTGGCAACAGAAAAGGGCATTTTTGCCCTTCGGTCGCCGGCCAACAGTCACATTTTTGACCGTTGAGCCATCCGGTCGACCGCCCGGTCGACCGTGCCAGATCCAGAGAGCAATTGCTCTCTGGCCGGTCGACTGGCCCGGTCGACCGGGCCAAGGCTTACGGTCGACCGCCCCCACCCGAGAATGGGGTGACTTCAGTCGGTCGACCACACGGTCACCGGCCAAGCTACTTGGCCTTTGTGCACGTCTCGTGCACATCGGTCGACCGGTCCGGTCGACCGCCAGAGCCTGGCAGCGCAAAATACATGACTTGAAAACTGGTCTTTTTATTATCAAATAAATCCCATAAAATCTCATAAATTCCACAAAAATCAGTTCATGTTATATCTTTGAAATACAAACATGTTTGAGTAAAAATCAAACCATGTTACAAACATTTTGAACCATTTTGTGACTTACAAATTTTGCCGAAAACCAGAATCCTATTTTCCAAAACTTAGATTTTTGAAATGAAAAATCATTTTCTCCAAAACACATGTAAATACAAAAACATGATATTTAAACACTTGAAGCATATAGTATATGGATAGAATCCAATATACATGAAAGAGATATATATCAATATTTTTGACATTAATCCGAAAATAAGTTTGTTAAATACAAAACCCAAATACATGAATAGATTATCAAAATAAGCTTTCTTAGAATATATGAAGCATACATGTATATGATCAATTCTAATATACATTAAACCATGTAAACTTGTTTTAATTCATTCTATTCATGAAAACTAAGATCGGTTTAAACCGAAAATCAAAATCAATAAACATAAAACTTAAACAAGTGTGTGGGTGTTATGAACTGAGCATATCACACTATCTAACTTTACAATGGATCTAAACTAACTATTCTTAAAACAAACCGAGGTCTTCTTGTAGTGCGCCTCTCCAAGTCGACTCGATCCAAATGAGATCCACCGAGCTTGACTTCAACACGAGTGCTAGATATGAACTTGACGCTCGGGCTTGAATCACCATTCGAAAGCTCCAAAACCCTTTGTTGAAGCTAATCACCTACTAATATCTTAGTTAAATATCTGAAACTAAATATCACAAGATTATTAGTAACTATAACTACAGGAGTTAATCATCATCAAAACTAGAGTGGAAGGCCTCTGGGCCAAACGACCTCACGTCTGGGCAAAGCAGTAGGGCTACGTTTCTTCAATGAGAAGTCTGTGTTCTTTGATCAAGTGAGAGTTGCGTCTCCACTTCGACGCTCATGAATAAGACTCGCGATGTCCACGTCTCCAAGGCAACATGACCTCTGCGTCTATAAGACTTGCATTCAGTCTTTACTTCTGCAATCAGTTCAACAGTACACTGACATAAGCAAATGATTGTTTTTACCTTCGGTTCAACAGTACACCAATAAGCAGCTCAGAGCACCGAGGAGATCTGGGCTGCGTATCCAGACACTCACAATGATCATTTCTGGTGGCTTCAAGAGTTTAACATTACACTCACGGAGACCAAATCCAGACAAGTTCAAGCTTAAAATATCTCAGAAGATTGTTAGTCCAGTCTTGAGAACATTGCTGCTAAAGAAAAATCCAAAGTATTTTCGAAACCCGTCTCAGTCAACCGCGGAGCTTTGAAAACTTTGAAGGGGTTCTGTAGAATGTCTAAAAATCACGGAAGATAAGTCATCAGAGAACAGAGTTTATACACGAGACTAATCATAGCCACTCGTGTAATGCCAAGACGCAGAGCTTGAAGTCTGCGCCTCAGCATCAGTACAGTACCAAGACGCGAGAGTCGAAACCCGCGTCCCAGCTACACTATAACGACCAAGACGCGACGCTTGAAGTCCGCGTCCTGGCATCACTGTAGTGCCAAGACGCAAGGTTCGAAGCCAGCATCTCGGCATCACTGCAGTGCCAAGACGCAAGGTTCGAAGCTCGCGTCTCGACATCACTGCAGTCCAAGACGCGGAGCCCGAAGTCTGCGTCTGGCAGAGTTTGAAACCCGCGTCTAGCAAGGTTCGGAGTCGGCATTCAAAAACACAAGGCTCGAAGCCGCATTCCGACTACAGAGAAGCTCTGCGTCTCGGTTATAACTGCCCTCATTACTGGGTCAATTACTGCCCACGTAATGAGGAGAGTTAACCCCATCATGGAGGGTTTTTAGGGGATAGTTTTACCCTGAAACCCCCATAAATAGCCTAGTTTGCTACTAAATAAGGGAGGAAAAGATTGGAATCGGTCGGAGGTCTTCAGATAAAAAGATTAAGAGTGGACTTTGGTCAGATTCTCTTAATCGGAGGAGTACTAAAGAAAGAGTTGAACTCTTCTAACACTTGTTGAGTACAAGTTTTTTCTTACCTCAAGTCTATTTGAGATTTTTATTGGATAGGAATTTGATACTCCGTCCATAGTCCGAAAAGAAAATTCCTAGAAGATTGTGACGTCACCTGGTCAACAGAAAACAAGATTCATTTTCTACCGCTACATCAAGAACGCAGCATTAAACAAGAGAAGATTTGAACTTGAATATCTTCTCTCTCTTGTAATCAAAATTTTGAGATTGTTGTAATCTTTTATTGATTCAAGAAAATTTTATTACGATCTTCTGAATTTTCCCGAGCCAAACAACTATCCCTAAGGCTTAGCCTATCGGTCGACCGTGGCAAAAACCAGAGAGCAGGACTCTTTGGTCGGTCGCCGCTCGGTCGACTGGGGTCACATCCACAGAGCAAGCTCTCTGAATCAGTCGACCGAACGGTTGACCGCTAAAGCCTGTACACATCTGTGCACGTCGGTCGACTGGTCAGTCACCAAGCTCGGCTTCGGTCAACGACCGGTCGACCGCCAGCAGCCCAGAAAACCTATTTTAGGGTTTAAAATTCTAACTTGGAAACCATAAAATTTTTATTTAAATCCCATAATTTCACAAAAATAGGTTTATTTAAATACTTAAAGTATATATGTGTGATCAAAAATTATACATATTACAAACATTTAAACTATTTTTGAGGCATAAAAATTAAATCTTAAATCGAAAATGATATTTTTCAAAAATAAACTTCAAAATGAAAATCGATTTTTCCAAATTTTTTCAAACACAAAAATAAGATATTAAAACTCATTTGAAGCATGGTGTGTACTGAAATGATCTAATACACATATAAGATAAAATATACTTGTTTTTGACAATATGCTCAAAATAAGTTTTGACTTTAATAGAACTTAAAACCATGAAGTAGAACATTAAAATAAGTTTTTCTAAACATTATGAAGAAACAATGTGTATCGATTAAATCTAATACATATATAAACTTGTTTTAATGAAATCTATCAATGAAACCAATACATGTATTCTTTGAAACTCAAAATCGAAACTGTATCTTCAAAAATTAAAATTATTTAATATGAATTGCTTTGTGTGTGTGTAAATGAGCTTGAGCAATCCACAACTAATCTATCCTTTATATTTATCTTAAAACATAATCTTAAAACTTACAAACACGACACAATCTTCTTGAAAATCTCTTCTCCATCTCAACTTGGCCAAACTTGAATCCATGAACTAGACTCCTCTTTGAGTTTTGATGCGATCTTGATGCGCAAGCTCTTGAATCAACACGTGCTAGCTTCAAAACTTGACTTTGAATCTTTTATGAAGCTAAACATCGACTAAATTCTTGATTGAATATCTGAAACTAAATAAGCACAAGATCATTAGTACTATAAGTACATGAGTTAATCATTAACAAAACTAGGATGATGGGCCTTTGGCCAGCAATCTCCCCCTTTTTGATGATGACAGAACTCATGGGTTATATATGCGTGGATTAATGATAAGTTTCATAGAAGCCCCCCTTAACTCATGCATAGCAATGAACATATGAATATTCAATGAAAGCGCATAAACAAGCACAAACATGAATACTTTAATAATGGCAAAATAAACATGAATACTTAGGGTTTTATGGTACATGGACATCTTAACTTTCTAAGTTTGTAAGTAAGAATATCAAACATAGGAGGTGCAATGAATCTATGTGTGCGCATGTAAATATTATGATTAGCAAAAATAGGATCTTTACTCTAGTTGTTTAGACCCAAATCAAGAGCACCAAGCTCTGATACTAATTGTAGTTCACCTAGAAGGGGGAATAGCTGACTTGCTAATCCAATGCAAAAACTAATGCAAAATTAAAAACTATTATGCAATTAAAACTACACACCACGTATAACCAAAGAGTGAAGCAGAATTTTCAGTGAGGGGCTCTGGACTATCTTCTCAAGATTCCTCTAGATTAAGAGTTAAGGTGCCACTATGCTCTCTTGGTTAAATACTAGTGTGAGCAAATAATCCCAGCATATATTCAGTTGAGCACAAGTATATCAAGCATATAAGATGTTAACAAAAACATGCAAGATATATAAACACAGTGAGAGAGAGGAGCAATCACGAACACAGGAGAATTATTTCGATGTTCGAGCCACTTGCTCTACATCCCCGCCTTCACCACTATGAAGGATTCCATTAAAATTGATCCAACAAGATCACTCGGTGCCGCAACACCTACAATGAGCTCCCTCAAGACCTCTTGGACCCGCAAGTCTCTCACTTGTTCACACAAGAATAATGCACGCGAACCTGCAAGCTCGCTGAGACCTCAACCTCTATAATGAGCGCCCTCAAGAACTCTACACAACGCGAACCGCAAGCTCGCTGAGGCCACAACCTCCACACTCCTCAATATAAATTAGAACACGTTGTTATCACTTCTCTTGATCACAAACAAACTCTCCAACAAGAATCCTAGAGGATAAATATAGCAATGGAAAGCTCAAATTGTGTGAGAAACAAGATAGATTGAGTGGTGGAAAGCTCAAGAAAACTCTTTTGAAAACTCAAGGAAAATACTCTTGAAAAAACTCTCCTTTGATATGAAATTTATGCCAAAACTTGTAGAGAAAAACTCCAAGAGAGAGAGAGAGAAAATTGGCTTTAAAACTTCTCTCCAAAATCTTGTATAAAACTGGCCGAAACAACTCACTTTTATAGAGTTCAGAAAACTAGCCGTTGGGGCTCAGTACAGGTCAAATCTAACCTATCGGTCGACCGGCCAATGGTCATAAAAATGACTGTTGGGGTTAACATGTCGACCAGGTGATTGACCGTCCCCAAGGCTTAGCCTATCGGTCAACCGCTCATCGACCGTGGCAAAAATCAAAGAGTAGGACTCTTTGGTCGGTCACATCCTCTATCGATCGACCGAACGGTTGACCGCTAAAGCCTGTGCACATATGTGCACGTCGGTCGACCGGTCAGTCGACTGAGCTCGGCTTCAGTCGATCGGTCGGTCGACCACTAGCAACCCAGAAAACTTTTTAGGGTTTAAAATTCTAGCTTAGAAACCCATAAAAATTTTGTACTGTACAATCAAACAAATAAATGAGTACACAAAAGAAATAAAATATGTATAGCAGGTATATCTTAAAAATTGTACATGTACAACACAAGTTTTAATAAAATTTGCATATCAACATGATGTAGACATATAAATCAATATATGTTTTAACTAAAACATATAGAACATAAATATATTTTCAAAAGTACATGCATAGCTCACAACCAATCAACTCATATTAAGCACAAAATAATATATGATTGAGTCTAGATCACTATACTAGCATATAAATATTTAAAATATTTTTAAGAAAGAGGATGAAATGGTTACCAAAATTGATGTAGTCAATTTATTTCTCCAAAACAAGAGATGGTCTCCCATCATGCTTTCTTGATAGTGATGCATCAATTGGGTGTGTTCTTCAAGCTCTGAATGCATCACCACCAAGGTACTAATCCTCTCATGTTTTGTGAGAGCCTACACTATATCAAAATAAGAGGTGGAGATTTTGGTACTCATATCTCTTTGGGTTCATGAGGGTTAGAAATAATTGGAACCTAAATATTTTTATTTGCAAAATTTACAGAATTTAATCTATCAAAACAAAATTTTGTAAGATGACCTTTGCGGCCACAATGTGTACATGTGTACATTCTAGCATACATGCAAGTATGAGTGTGATTATAATGTGCATGAGATGTATATCATGGAATATGTGCATGAACATGTGAATTTTTTTTGCGAAACATGTATTCCAATTTATTGTGATTAAATACACATTGGCTCAAAGTGGAGCCCAAAACAATCATATTCTTCTTCAACATATAAATATCACTATTAATATTGGAAGAAGAACATGAGAAACAAAATTCTTTTCACTTTGAAAATATTTTCATTTTCATTAAAAACAATTTTCTTTTCAAAGATTTAATTTCATTTAAAGCAAGGTCTTGTTCTTTTTCAACCAAAATAATTTTTCTTTTCAAATTTTTTTCTTTTGAAACTATTTCAAATTTATTTTGAAAGAATCTTTTTCTTTTAAAGCAAGATATTTTTCATTTTTCAATTTCTTGTTTTCCATTTTTAGCAAATCATATTTTTCAAAAGTTTTTGGCAAAATAATGCAAGGTCTTCATATGGCATCTCAACTTCTTCATCAAGCTCGGAATCGGAGTTTACCTCAAGGGGGCATCCCCTTGGACCATGTAGCACATGTTGGAAGCATCACTTCCTTCATCCGAGTCATTCTCCTTATAATATTGTATTTATTCTCCAAGAGAGATAAGAGTGTTCCATACTACAAAAGCCGACTCAATGGTAGAAACCCTAGATAAATAATCATCATTTAAGGTTGACTTAAAGCATGGATAGTTTTTGCATTAGCCTCAAGATGTTTGCCATTAATAAACATGAATCTTTAATAATGGTAAAATAAACATAAATACTTAGGGCTTTATGGTACATGGACATCTTAACTTTCCAAGTTTGAAAGTTAAGAATATCAAAAATAAGAGGTGCAATAAAATCTATGTGTGCGCATGCAAATATTATGATTAGCAAAAATAGGATCTTTAACTCTAAGTTATTAGACCCAAATCAAGAGCACCAAGTTTTGATACTAATTGTAGTTTGCCTAGAAGGGGGAATAGGTGACTTGCTAATCCAATGCAAAACTAATGCGAAATTAAAAATTATTACGCAAATTAAAACTACACACCACGTATAACCAAAGAGTGAAGCCGAATTCCCGGTGAGGGGCTTTGGACTATCTTCTCAAAATTCATTTAGATTAAGAGTTGAGACGCCACTATGGCTCTCTTGGTTAAATACTAGTGTGAGCAAATACTCCCAAGCATATATTCAATTGAGCACAAGTATATCAAGCATCTAAGGATGTTGACAATAAAAGTATGCAAGATATATAAACACAAGTGAAAGAGAGAGATGAGCAATCACAAACACGGAAGAATTGTTTCGATGTTCGAGCCACTTGCTTTACGTCCCCTCCTTCACCACTATGAAGGATTTCATTAAAATTGATCCAGCAAGATCATTCGGTGCCGCAACACCTACAACGAGCTCCTTCAAGACCTCTTGGACCCGCAAGTCCTCACTTGTTCACGCAAGAACAATACATGCGAACCCGTAAGCTCGCCGAGACCTCAACCTCTATAATAAGCTCCTTCAAGAACTCTACACAACGCGAACCCGCAAGCTCGCCGAGGCCACAACCTCCACACTCCTCCTCAATACAAATTAGAACACCTTGTGATCACTTCTCTTAATCACAAACAAACTCTCTCACAACAAGGATCCTAGAGGGTGATTATAGCAATGGAAAGCTCAAATTTGTGTGAGAAAACAAGATAGATTGAGTGGTGAAAACTCAAGAAAACTCTTTTGAAAACTCATGGAAAACACTCTTGATAAACTCTCCTTTTGATATGGAATTTATGCCCAAAAACGTGTGAGAAAAACTCTAAGAGAGATAGGAAAATTTGGCTCTAAAATTTCTCCAAAATCTTATATAAAACTGGCCAAAACAACCCACTTTTATAGAGTTCAGAAAACTAGCCGTTGAGGCTCAGTACAAGTCAAATCTACCTGTCGGTCGACCGGACAACGGTCACAAAATGACTGTTGGGGTTACCGGTCGACCGGGTGGTCGACCGTCCCCAAGGCTTAGCCTATCGGTCAACCGCTCGTCGACCGTGGCAAAAATCAAAGAGTAGGACTCTTTGGTAGGTCACATCCTCTATCAGTCGACCGAACGGTCGACTGCTAAAGCCTGTGCACATCTGTGTACGTCGGTCGACCGGTTGGTTACTGAGCTCGGCTTCAGTCGATCGGTCGGTCGACTGCTAGCAGCCCAGAAAACCTATTTTAGGGTTTAAATTCTAACTTAAAAACCGATAAAAATTCTATTTAAATCCCATAAATTTCACAAAATAGGTTAATGAAATATTGAAATACAAATATGTGTGATAAAAAATCAGCACATATTACAAACAATTTGAATTATTTTTAGGCATAGAAATTAAAATTTAAACCGTAAACCGTATTTTTCAAAAATAAACTTCAAAATGAAAAAACCAATTTTTCAAAACTTATTCAAACACAAAAAAAGATATTAAATCTCATTTGAAGCACAGTGTGTATGTAAATGATCCAATACACATAGAAGATGAAATATACTTATTTTTGATAATAAGCTCAAAATAAGTTTTAACTTTAAAAAAACTTAAAACCATGAATCAGAAACATCAAAATAAGTTTTTCTAAATATTATGAAGCAACAACGTGTATGGATGAAATCCAATATACATAAACTATGTAAACTTGTTTTGATGAAATCTATCTATGAACCAATATATGTATTCTTTGAAACTCAAAATCAAAAACTGTATTTTTAAAATCTAAAATATTTATGAAATGTTTTGTGTGCGTGTGTAAATGAGCTTGAGTAATCCACAACTAATCTATCCTTTCCATTTTATCTTAAAACATAATCTTAAACTTACAAACCACCAGAGTTCTTCTTGAAAATCTTCTCTTGAAAATCTTCTTCTCCATCTCGACTTTGTCCAAACTTGACCCATGAGCTAAACTCCTCTTTGAGTACATGATGCGATCTTGACGCGCGAGCTCTTGAATTAACACGTGCTAGTTTCAAAACTTGACTTCGAATTTTTATTGAAGCTAAATACCGACTAAGGTCTTGATAATATCTAAAACTAAATGAGCACAAGATCATTAGTGCTATAACTACATGAGTTAATCATCATCAAAAGTAAGATGATGGACCTTTGGGCCAACATTATGGAGGTCTGCAGAAAGGGGAGAGGTTAGATTTAGGAATAGGGTTAGGGTTTAGGTAGGAATAGTTATATATATGGGTTGGTTGGGTTGGGTCTAATGGGTTTTGGGTATGGATATTGGATTTGAGCTAATAGGGCTAACGGGTTATGAGCTAATTGGGTTTAGGTTATGGCTATAGGGTATAGGATTGGGAATAATGGGTTAAAAACAACCAATAATAATGATAACTAATAATAAAAATTAATAGTATTACTAATGATAATTAATAATAACTAACAATATTAATAATAACTAACAACTACCACTACTACTAATAATAATAACAATAATAACAATAATAACAACAATAACAATATATTAGTAATAATAATACTAATAATTATAATAATAAATAATAATCATAATGAAATAATAACAATTACTACTAAATATAGCAATAAATAATAATAATAACAATAATAATAACCATTAATATTAATAATAGTAATTAATAATAATAACAAAAATAATATTAATAATATTAATAATAATAACTCTAATATAATAATAAATAATAACCATAATGAAATGATAATAGTAACAATTAAATAACAATTAATAATAATAATGGTAAAAATGTAAATAATAGTAATAATAAATAATCCAAATTAACATTTAATCTCTCAAAATAGTTTGCAAATTTAATAATAATAAAAAAATAAGTGAAACTAAATAAATATTTTAAATAAAAAATAAATATCGTATTATTAATTAGGGATTACACTTCTCCATCCCTAACGATTTAAAAAAAAACCCCATCTCTCTCTTTAAATCCCTCAGCCTCCACCTTCTTCTCTACGGGGCTGTTTGATTTTGTTGGGGGTGCGATGCGAAAGTGGATCCTAACACCAGAAAAAATGAAAAAAAACTTTTCATTTTCCCTTTTCCTTTTACAACTCTCTTTTACACAACCATTTCCCCACTTTCAGGGTGCTAAGTTAATTTTGTGATTATATAAATCTCATTGTTAATAAGTTGTAGCTCAAATTAATTAATTTTGAGGTCATGTAAATCTCACTTACAGTCTAAATATAGTCCAATTTTTATAATTCATATTTATTTTAATATTAATTTGTGGTCAACTTTTCGACCTCCACTTTCACATTACCAATCAAACACCGGAAAAGACATTACACCTTTTCAATTACACTTCCCAACTACCATCCAAACACTGGAAAAGAAACACAAATTCTCATTGTCTAAAAGAAAAAGAATCTTACTTCCTACTTCCTCACTTCCACCCACTTTCGGGCATCCAAGCAGCCCCTGTGTGAATTCGACAAGCCCATTCTCTTAGCTTTAGAAGAAAGCGACCACTAAACCATCCTGAAACTCAAACCTTCATCGTTATCAAAAAAACATTGAATCCCATCCTTCTTTGAAGATTGCATCATTTAAGATTCTGTGAAGATGTAAGCTCAAACATTGAAAAATATTGTCACTGTATGTCTACAATGTAGAATTTGGACTTGCAAATAAGGTCAAAACAAAGGCCTTCAATTTTAATGTTGTGTCAATAATCAAGGGAAAAACTGAGAATTTGTCAAAGAAAAAGATGAAGTGTTGTGTTGATGAGGATAATCTGTGCAATTATGATGATCTTGTTGTAAAGTGGCATACAACTAAATTTGTGCATGTGTGTGTATGAGAGACAGAGCAGTTAGATTAGAGAAAGAGAGAAAGATGGTAGTTTTTTTTTTTTTTGGGGGGGGGGGGGTGGATAGCATATTTATTGTAAAGCAAAACCCTAAATTTATACCATTTTTTAGAGAGGGAGGGGGGAAGAGTATAGGTGAAAAGTCAAATGGGCTAACTAGAGGAAGTAAATAAATTAATTACTTTTAGTTAAGTCTAAACCGTGATTAATTATCTGGATAGAATTGCTAATAGAAGGACTAATTGGGTATGACTAATGGGATTTGAGAGATTAAATACCAAATTAAAAGATTTGAGAGACTGATATTGAGGAACTGATGTCTAAAAAAACTCCCAAAGATTTAAGCAGGGGGATTTGAACTACAATATCATGGATCAAAGGGGAGAAGCTATAGTGGTGTGTGACAATGTGGGTCACTTTTTGGGTCTCTCACCTTCATTAACTTACCTAATCTGAGCCTACTTTAATTATCATCTTCTCTCATATTATCACGCTACCAGATTGTACTCTTCATCTCTACTTGCAAATAAGGTGAGAACAAAGGCTTCAATTTTAGTGTTGTATTGATAATCGGGAAAAACTGAGAATTTATCAAAGAAAACAAAGATGAAGTGTTGCGTTGATGAGGATAATCTGTGTAATTGTGTTAATCTTCTTGGTTCTAAAGTGGTGTGCAACTAATTGTGTGTGTGTATGAGAGAGAGAGAGAGAGAGAGAGAGAGAGCAGTTGGGGTTAGAGAAAGATAGTACATTTGGAAAGAGAGAGAAGGAGAGATGCCAGATTTATGATAGAGCGATACCTAAATTTATACCATTTTTTGAAAAGAGAGGGAGAGAGAGAAGATAGGTGAAAAGTCAAATGGGTTAACTTGGTAGTTAAGAAATTAATTACTTTTAGTTAAGTTTAAATCATGATTAGTTATTTAGATAGGACTGCTAACAGGAAGACTAATTAGATCTCACTAATAAGATTTGAGGGACTAAATATCAATCCAAAAAATTGAGGGACTGATATGAAAATATGAAAGTTAAGAGAGTGAGATCTAAAAAAAAACCCAAAAGATTTTAGATGCAGGATTTGAACTGCATATATCATGAATCAAAAGATAGAAGCTACAGTAGTGTGTGACAATTTCACTTTTTGGGCCTCCCAGTGCTCCCAGCTTCATTAACTTACTGAATCAGCGTCCCTATTAGTGTCGTGCTGCCGGATTGCACTCTTCATCTCGACCGCAAGTAGACCCAACCCCGTCATATTAGAAAATCGCCGCCCTCGATCTATATACAAAAATAAATAAATAAATAAATAAAAATAAAAATTGAAAACCCTCGCTCTCGTTTCTCTCTCACTCTCACTCTCACTCTCGATACTAGCAATGGCAGCACAAAGGAAAGCGCGAGAGGGTGGCGAGGTGCTGGACTTGATCTACTCCGTGCTCGCCCTCGTGCTTATACTCGTCGCCTGCATCGAGCTCGGCGACGCCGCCACCGCCGTCAACGTCTACCGCCTCATCCAGTACGACATCGCCGGAGCCCCCTACGGATCGAGATTCGCCGGCCTCAACCACCACGCCGGAGCCTCTCCGTTCGATTCCGGCGTCGATCTCTCGAGAACCGTGCTCATTCTGCCGGTCCGGGAGCTGAATCTCACATCTCTTCGCGGTATGCTCTGATCTCCACTTCTTGCGCCATCGATTTGGCTCAGTGTTACTGTGCTGCTTGAATCTAGTTCTTGCTAGTATCTTAGCTAGGATCGTTTTGCTTTATGCTTGCTACTTCTAGTTACAGTATCTGAATGCTTGAATGCTCTGATCTTTTTCTATAAGGGTCACGAAACCTGGTTGATTAATATCTGCTAAATACTGCTCATTTCCTTATTTATTTATGATTCATATATGATATCTAAGTTTGCTTAAAGTAACACGAACAAGAAAAGGAAAAGGAAAAAAAAGGAAAACGATATCGTTTGTGATTAACAGTAAAATTACCAGTACTTGTCTATCTTCAAAAACGAGAACGTTTTCGGAGCCTATGAGAGTAGTGATAAAGTAATTGTCACAGTTCATTTGATGCAGAGAAATTTCTAGCATTAAAATTTCATTTAAATTTAGTTTTCCAAGTCCTTTGACGATCTGAAGTATAAGCTGAGGCAACCATAACACTTTGAGCATAAGCGACTGCATCTAAGGGCAAGTAGTAGCTAAACGGCAATTAAACTATCTGGTACTCTAATCACGCTCTTACAAATTTTCCCTAACCACAACCTTTTTGATAAAATGCTTGAAAGCGTCAGCAATTTTCTAGACCCCTTTCTGAAAAATAGAAGTGCCTTTCATGAATGCTAGCATCAACATCTTCTTTTGGATGTTTAAAGCGTCTAATCTTTTATTTGCAGGACAAATAGATCAGTTTTACAGAGTTTTGCCAAAGCCATTTAACCAGTAATGCAATAGTTGAATCTCTAGTATTGGTGATGTCAAGACGGCAAGACCTCGTTGATCTTTTATTTGCAGACATTATTCCATTTCATTCGTCATTTTCAGATTTTATCAGCCCATAAAAATCCTTATCTAACCATAGATGTCAAGAATTCAAGCTGTCAAGCACCAAGTCTTTTAATTTACAATTTAAGAGTTGTTGCAACATGGAGATTTGCCTATGACTACAGATACAAAACAAACAACAACAACTAAGCCATTTGTCCCAAGTATTTGGGGTAGGCTACATGAACCAAAAGAGAATTGCGTAGGATCAGGCACATGGATCAGCTTTCTCCACTCAGTCCTATCGAGAAGTATGCCTTCACTAAGACCTTTAGCCTCTATATCTTGTCATATTACCTCCATCTATGTTTTCTTTGGTCTCCCCTGCATTCTTTTAACTTGCCCTAAATTGATACGCTCTACTCGTCGGATTGGTGCATCTGTAGGTCTACGTCGCACATGACCAAACCATCATAGGCGGTTTTCTCTCATCTTCTTTTCTATAGAGGCTACACCTATCTTAGTACGAATATCCTCATTTCTCACCTTATCTCTCCGCGTGTTACCACACATCCAACGAAGCATGCACATCTCTGCTACGCCCATCTTCTGGGCATGATGTCTCTTTATAGCCCAACATTCTATGCCATATAACAAAGCTAGCCTAATAGCAGTCCGATAAAACTTTTCCTTCAGGCATAACAGAATGTTACGATCACATAAAACTCCCGTTGCCCTCCTCCATCTCAACCATTCGGCTTGGATCCTATGGTTGACATCACTATCGATCTCTCCATCCTTTTGGATAATAGAACCCAGGTATTTAAATTGATTGATCATCAGTATTTCTTGTCTATTTAGTCTCACAATACTATAATCTTGAATTCCCTATTTACTAAATTTATACTCCATATACTCTGTTTTGGCCCTACTTAATTTAAAACCTCGAGATTCTAGAGTTTGCCTCCATAACTCCAATTTGGTATTTACCCCAGCTCTCGTCTCATCGTCTAGGACAATATCATCAGCAAATAACATACACCAGGGTATCTCATCCTGAATAGCTCTAGTAAGCTCATCATCACTATGGCAAATAAGAATGGACTCAATGTAAATCCTTGATGCAATCCAACTGTGATAGAAAAATCACTTATTATGGCTCCACAAGTTCTGACATTTGCTACTACTCCATCGTACATATCCTTGATTATGTCAATATATTTGATGGGGACTCCCTTTTTCATCAATGTCCACCATAATACCTCTCTTGGCATCTTATCATAAGTTTTTTCTAAATCAATAAAGACCATATGTAAATTTCTCTTCTCTCAAAATCGCTCTATAAGTTGACGAAGCAAATGGGTAGCCTCTGTCGTCGATCGCCTCGGCATAAACCCAAACTGGTTCTCTGATATTGTAACATTCTGCCTTAACCTGTGTTCAATTACCCTTTCCCAAAGCTTCATGGTGTGACACATGAGTTTTATTTCACGATAGTTTGAACAACTCTAAATATCACCCTTGTTCTTATGGAGAGGTACTAAGGTACTCTTCCTCCACTCATTTGGCATCTTTTTAGTTAGCCAGATCTTGTTTAAAAGGTTTGTCAGCCATCTCACGCCCACCTCTCCTAAGCATCTCCATACCTCAATAGGAATTCCATCCGCGTCAACAGCTTTCCTTGACTTCATCCTCTTTAAGGCCCATTTAACTTCAGATTCGTTAATTCGGCGCATATATTTATGGTTCATATCCTGGCACTGAATGGTAAGGTCATCTAAGTCTTGAGTAGAACTACCATTGAACAATTTGTCAAAGTACTCTCTCTATCTTTCTTTGATTTCTTTATCTCGAACTAAAACCTCTGATCCTCATCTTTGACACACCTCACAGTACATAAGCCTTTAGTCTTTCTCTTCCTTATTCGAGCAATTCTATATATGTTCTTTTCAACCTCTTTGGTATCCAACTTCTCATACACTTCTTTGTATACTTTAGCTCTTGCATTCTGAACAGCTTTCCTAGTCTCCTTCTTGGCTAGCTTATACCTCTCAAAACTCATTCCATCACATTTTTTCTTCAAATCTCTATAAGAGTCTCGTTTAATCTAATGGCAGCTTTTTCCTCTTCATTCCACCATGATGTGTCCTTATATGGTGGAGCACCACCCCGTGACTCACCAAATACATTTTTAGCTACTCTTTTAATGCAACTAGTAATTTTGTTTCATGTTGCCTATGACTACAGATGCAGGCTTTTTTTATTGAGAAAGAGGATGAGGGCCTCAAACTCGAAAACTCCAGCCGAATTTATTGCTCCAAGAATGGTTGTTAAAAAAAAGCTACAATATACCCAACCCCAAGAATGTAGTAGTCAGTTTAGACCCGTTTACATCTCAAAATCAAAAAAAGAAATATCATCCCAAATTGCCAACCAAAAAGTAAAATAATGACATGCAGCAATGATCACTCCAAGAATATCACATCATCTCCCACATTAGTAGGAGAGGCATCAGACTGCCCTACCACTTGCAGACTATAGTTGCAAATTTATATTTGTAACTTTCTCAAACACATATGATGTTTGACACATTTACTGGCCATTTGACATGTGAGTAGCACTATCTACTTAGGTTTCAAGTGACTCAACATTGTCTTATCAAAAAGTGTTCATTTGATATAGAAATGAGTCATTCAAAAAGAATCCTGTTTATATGTTTCCTTTGGTCATAAAACAGAGAGCCATAGCTCCCAAAGCAGCCGTTGGATTGTATGACTTGAATCCTTGCTCAGCCATGTCAAAACTGTTAACCTTCATATCTATATCTGAGAAGTTTCTATATTAAACCACTTACTGCAGTTTAATAAATTTTTATATCTGATTCTCATAGAGCTGAGCTGAGTGAAATGATGAGTATATAATTATATTCTGACATTAATTTCACATTGGTTGCTTCCATTGATGTTCCTAAGGGTTACCTGATCTTTTTCCCATATGGCAGAAAGGTCTTTATTTTGTATCAATGTTATTGGATTGCTTAGTTGTTCATGACACTAAAATTTAACACTCAAATATTTCAGAGTACATTACCAATAAACATCCATTGGGAGGCTTGTTACTTTTGCTTCCTCAAAAGGCCAGTGACAAGATTGATGGGGACGGCAACATAGACAACTTAAACGAACATGGGCCTATGAGGAATATATTGGTTGAGTTGGAACAGCTGCTCATACATTATAATATTCCTGTAAGTATAGTATTAGTTTCTTCATTCCTGCTGGTCATATTGATCTCTATTAAATTAATATGTTGCTAGCTGTATCTTTGGTGTGCTTCATGTTGCCATGGCTTCTGGGTCATGCCAATACATCTAGTTTATTATTTTTAACCTCTGTAACCTTGTGATTTCTCTTCCATCAGTAATTAGATGATTTCATATAGCAAATACCTTTATTTTGCTTATGACAAATGCTTTTGCTTGCATTATATAGTAAATAGTATTTTGGCTAGTTATAATTATCAAAATCTGTTCACAGGATGTTTTCACGCTCTAGTCAAATTGTTTGTCCATAAATAGTCAAAATTATTTACTGTATTCTAGCCTTTTAGTACCAAGCTATGATAAAGGTGTCATATCATATAACTGGTGCAACAAATTATTTGATTTTCTCTTAGAGCATGGAGAACTAAGGATGTACAGAATTTGTTCTTTTAGATAGATTTGTGAACCAATTGTTTCCCATCTGCTTAACGACGGATAACAACCTTTCACAACTAAACAACAGCATAAATCAGAATCAAGAATACTGGAAATTGATGGATTTTAACTTTAAGGATCAAAGCAGCACATTCTCTGACAGCACATAGGACACTCAAGATCTATCTACTGTCATATTCCGACACCATATTTATTGGCAGATGATCTGCATGGTTTACCCTTTAGGGATGTCAGTAAGATACTATTATTATGGTGCTTGCTAGAGAGATCGAATGATGTAATAATCAAGTTTATACTATATAAATATTGTTTAATGAATAGGAAGCACATGGTTAGAATCATACATTTCAAAAGATCTTCTAGATCATCAAGCTAGGAAGTGTGGATCCGCAATAGTGCTACCTTAAACCTGTAGTCTTCTTTCTGGTTGAGGGAAGTTTCTCGGAAGAAAGACATGGAATTGTTTCTCTGAAGCTATTTGAAGATGGGGGATATTAAGCTTGTGTGCTTTAATGTTGTAGTTTGTGAAGGATGAGAGCACTGCCCTCATTATCCCTTCATCAAGACATCAGATTTCTCTATTTGGACATTCTATTTCATGTTTTAACATCTATTGGAGATTTCCAATGCTTGGTCATGATCTTTGAATGTTGCTGCTTGTTTAAGACAGTCAGTTAACAGGTGACATTAGTGGGAAGGAGATGCTCTATATTCAAAGATTACATGTTAAGGTTTGAAAAGACAGTCGTGAGTGGGGATATTTATATTAACTGGCTCATGTCTGAAGCTTAAAATTTGTTTGGAATTGGACTAAATGGAAGGCCATGCTATTCATTTTCTTTTTGCTGAAATACTCCAAGGGAACACCGTCTTTCTTTATTCCTCAGTGTTCTCTTCTTGTTTTCTGCCTCATTGTGCCTTACAGATTTCTTTTTGGCCAAAACATTGTGTTATGGCATATAAATAATGGGTTGTCTTCCTAGCCATATAGTCAACTTTTTCTTCCCGTACTTTTAAATAATAGGCTTTCTGGCTCACACAAAGCGGAGATAGGGAAACATGAAATGCATATTTACCGTGGGGTCATATGGCTTCATCTTAAGTGATAATTCGGCAAATGATGGTCTTCATTCACTGTTTCTTTCAATGTTTACAGTAGCCTTATATTTCAATGCATACGGTAACCTTATACCAGTAATAGCTTAATATTCTGTTTGTTCTATTTGCAGTATCCGGTTTATTTTGCTTTTGAGGATGAGAAAATAAATGCTGTATTAGCTGATGTTCGGAGGAGTGAGGCTGCCGGTCAACCTGCCACGGCAACTACTGGCGGGTCAGTCATTCCATTCATAATCTGTCTGCAAACTCATTTAGAACATACATACATCATCTAGCATATTATAGAAACTGTATACCTTTCCTTTTATTTGGTACCATAGGTATATTAGATGTACTGATCCTAAAGTAATGATAAATAGTTTGCCTACCTGGGCTCGTAACTCAGTTCAAGTACTCATAATGCAACACCTAGATCTTAAATGACGTTTTAGTTGGAATTTGGTCCAAACCCAACCAAGAGAACTTTGGTAGGAAGGAAACATCACAGGTTATGAGTATTGCTTATACGGTATGTTTCTAACTTTCAAACGTGTACTAAGCAGAAAGCTATATGACACGTTTCTCTAGTCCATTTACTCCAGGTGAACAAATCACCTTTTTGTGCTTATGATAAACTGTTTGTCTTATCTCTTCATTGTATTGTTGGATCTTGCAGGTACAAGTTGGTTGTCTCGTCATCAGAACCTAGAAAAGTTACTTCTCCCACTATCACAAACATTCAGGTCTGAGATCCTATCTTCTTGAATCTAGATACAGAACTGAGTTCAATCTTGTCTTTCACGGTTTAAGTTTTTTAAATTTATTCTGATTTTATATTAGCATAACTTGTTATATTTCCATAACACTGAGCATGTTCATGTACCTGAGTGCGAGGGTTTAAATTTATTCTGATTTATATACAGGGCCTTGTGGATGTTTGCCATTCCTAGAACTCCATCCCTTTTTCTTCCATCATCATACAGCCCCAACAATATAAACTTTTGCCTTTGTGTCTGTTGTATTTAGAGTTGGTCCCTGGTTGAATGAGCTTAATAAACAACTCGGCCAATAACTATCTTTCCATCCAACTGGGCTTTTAGGTTTTATATCTTGTCCACGGTTGCCCTATCTGGAAATTCATCACTAAACTAGAGGCTGATAGAACCAATAAGAATCTGGTCAATTCTTTTTCTTGTTCCTGTTTGCCTCAGTCTGAAGTCTAAACCCATTTTGCTGGGAAAAAAGCTAGATGACGGATCTTCAAGCTATTTCTTTTCTGCGGACACACACCATCTTAATTAAATCAATCACACTTGTTTCACATCATAGGAATTTGTGAGCTAATTGCACCTTTGCATAAATATTTGTGGGGAGAAGAAGTATAGAAGAAAGAGTTAAACAGAACAAGTTTTCATGGTCTTCAGTGACTACTCTCCAGCATCAAAAATTGCCCTCTTTGATGTTTGTTCTTTAGGAATCCCACCATTCTGTAACACATTCTGTGGAGCAAAGAGGACTAGTGCTAGTGTGAGAATTCCTTTTGAAATATTTCACTACATTTTGTGCATAGTTTCACCGGAGAATGTAGTGACCAATTTGTATAGCTCATTGCACTTTAGTCTCAAAATGACTATTTTAAAGCTTTCTAGCTCCTGTAATAAGGCTGGCTGCTATTTTTCATATACAATGTAAACTTAAGTATAACAGCAATATTATTTTCTTCTCCTTTTTCTGTTTTCATTGATAGTCCACCAGCGTGAATGGTTTTAGAAATTTCAACCAAAGATGTGGTAGGCTTTTGGAGACCAGCCAAGTATCATATGCACTTGCTTTTGTATTATTTCATAGAATATCAATATGTCTCTATTAAATCGTGCAATGTATAACAGGGATGGTTGCCTGGGCTGAAAGGAGATACAGATGTTAAGAAGCTACCAACAATTGCTATAGTTGCATCCTATGACACATTTGGGGCTGCTCCGGTATGACTATCATAAACAGTATTAGTTCCAAAGTCTTTCTTATATAATTCTAAGGTCGTAATTCTATTTGAATCTTTAGGCACTTTCTGTGGGAAGTGATAGTAATGGAAGTGGAGCTGTAGCACTATTGGAGATAGCAAGACTTTTCTCCCGGCTTTACTCTAATCCTAAGACCCAAGGGAAGTATAACCTCCTTTTTGGGTTAACATCTGGTGGACCTTATAACTATAATGGCACCCTTAAGGTCAGTTTAGCTCCCAACCTGTCTTGTCCAAAGAAATAACCATACTTTAACTTTTTTTTTTTATTCACGAATTTTGATTTAATTCTTCACAGTGGCTAAGGAGTTTTGATCAGCGGTTACGAGAGAGTATTGACTATGCTATATGTTTGAATAGTATTGGCTCCTGGAACAATGAGTTATGGATGCATGTGTCAAAGCCTCCAGAAAATGTGTATGTAAAACAAGTGTTTGATGTAAGTTTTATAATTGAGAGATTATTTTGACATCTACTTGAAGAAAATAACAGAAGCACAATACCTGCCACTTTTCAAGATTGCTCACCTTTTCCTTTGATGAATCATTTGACTGCAGAGTTTGTCTGATGTTGCTAAAGATATGGGAGTGACAATTGGTATAAAGCACAAAAAGATAAATATCTCAAATCCACGAGTAAGTAGATTTTTTCCCCTCTTCCTCTAAGATGCTGATATATCTGGTATTTTTAGTAAGGTACTGTTCTAATCATGATTCAACCTACTTATAACAATTGCATTGAAGTTGTTTAATCAATTTCATTTGGAAGTTTCTTGAATTTATTTTTAACCGTAACTGAAAATTGAAGTACCTAGGGAAGTTCTTTCACCTTTGGCTTTGCGAACTGAAAAACGCATGCATGCGGTCCTCTATAAATGACAAACCCAACCTGATGTTATTCATGACTTAAAACATCAAGGAACTATCTATTGAGGATCGTTTATTCCTCACTGAAATTGCATATCCAGCTTAGTCTGATCTGTAGAAAGGATTTTTTGACAGCTTATCTTGGCATTCGATTAACATTATTAGTATTAATTTCATCCCTAGTCTGAACAAGTGTGTGAGTGAAGGTCATATAGTCAAAATCAAGCCATCTATATACCTTACCCTTCTCCTGTATAGACCCATTTCTCCTTTGTGATAAATCTTTCAAGAGGTTTTCATGAATAAAGATGTGGCTTCAGATAGAATCATAAGAGTTGTATCATAGACCATAGCTTCTTTCAAGAAGGTAATTGCTTGGATAATACACAAGTAATACCCCAATTCTACTATGGAGCTACTTAAGTTTATTTAAGCCCCAGAATCAAACAAATTCTTTTCAATTATCTATGAGTAGAATACTACACCTTTCATTGAGAATATGCCTGGATCTGCTGTAGGTCGCATGGGAACATGAACAATTTTCGAGGGTTAGGGTAACTGCTGCAACTCTATCTGAGCTTCCTGTTGCACCCGAATTATTTGAGAGCACAGATGCTCTATATGACACCAGGTATGTAATGCACTTGCTAATCAGATCATTCTAGTTGGCTCTTTGCTAAACATAATGTTTCTGCTACAGGAGTTCAGCTGATGATAGAGCAATCTACAAAAGTGTCAAACTAGTTGCTGAGAGCCTTGCGGTATGATCAGTTATTTTACCATCTATTGGTAGATAGCTTCCTTTTGTGCCATCATACATTGCATCTAATCCTTATATCAGCCGCTATTTCCTACTGTCTCAACTCTGTCATATTAAAGGATCGAAAATTAGTAATATATTCCAGGACCTGTGTGAAGTGTGTAACTTAACTAATGCAGCTTCTTTATTTGAATTCCGGTTACTGGACAGGATATAAAGCAGAAATATCCATGTAAAATAAATGTTACTATTCAACTTACATATAGGCTTCTTCTTCCTATGTGTAGTGGACAATTCCCGACCCCAAAGCGAGATCGCGACACGTGACACGCCCAGGGATACAATGAGGGAATGAACGCCACTCGACTGTCGATTGTGTGCCTTTGCCGTCCAACCTCAGAGCAAGTGCCCATGAGCTCGGGTCCAACCTCGACTCAGCGGCCCCGACACCACCTCAGGTCAAGTACCAGAGCTCGGGTCCAACCCCAACTGGGCGGCCCCGACGTCACCACTCGAGCCCAATCCCCCTTGACACTGGAAGCCTCTGGAAGATTCCTCTTGCACTGCTCAGCGAGGGGATTCTCGGAACTACCATATCAGATTTCAACTTGCATGGATTAAACAGATCTTATCACCTGCCAACAGATCAAGCGGTTACAACTAGCGAATCAAGTAGTTACAACCAACAGATCTAATTGTTACAACTGCGGCCAATCACCCAGATTAAACAGTTTTTCAAAGTTATCCTCAGGTATAAATACTTCACCCTCTACAATGAGAGAGATGTTAGATCACAAAAATCCTAGAGGACCTGTAATCACAGAGGCATTGATCTTTGTTTATAATTCCTTCGAATTAAAGTGGAATATCTCTCTCCATAGTTTTTCCCTTTCGAGTTTCCACGTAAATTTCTGTGCGTTTGATGTGATCATTGGTGTGTGCATTCTCTGCAATTTTGGTACACGTGAGAGTCCTTGGAGAATTTTTCACTGTATTTGGTGTTTTCATTGAGAGTTCTTGAATCTACACTCAAGATCTCCTCCCCTACTCTGATCCCTTCCTCAAAAAGGCTCGTTAGACGAAGATGGCCCCGCCAAGAAGAAGCTCATCTCAAGCCGTTGTCATCACCTCTTCAAAGGGTAAATCAATTGTCACTGGAGGCACAGGCGGTGCTAATCCCCCTCCTCACAATCGTTCCCGACCGATTCAGTAAAAGTGAGGCAACAGACACGTGGCTCAGCTCCCCCCGTGGGCCAACTCCTTCAGATGCTCGCCAACCTTCATAAGCAATTGTACGAGCAGCGGATGGAGGCGACCCACTAACGTTAGCGAGCAACTAGTGAGCGGGAGGAGGCCGCACTTGAAAGGGAGCATCGAACCGCACTCCTCGCCCAACTCGAGATCCTGCGAAGGTCCAGTCATCTCATGACCGTGGGACTGGAGGGTCTGGGGATGACCAGTCACACCTTGACCCAACAACTTCTCTCGCGCCGAGACCAGTCAGAGATGCGACCGTTCCCTACAGTTCTAATGACGGTGAACACCCCGAGTCTTCTGAATCACACAAGGCCTCGAAGATTTCTCGCATAGAGGACATCACCGAGTTGGTTTAGAAACGCATCTAGGGAGCGAGTTGGCAACCTCGCCACGAGATGGAGGTGGGGAGCCTGAGGATTTCCAGCTCCCCTCTCTCAACGGAAATCACGTCCCACCGTTTTTCAAGAAAGTTCGTGATGCTGAGCTCATGGTTCACAGTCGCGGTCTCGGCCGCCGACTCGGCGGGCACTGAGACGGATCAGTCTCGGTAACTCGGATCAGTATCGGGCGATACTCGCAAAACGCTACATAGAAAGCTCAAAAATTCTGAAAAAATCATGACAAATCGTAAAAAAATGTAGACATCCATATTCATGTATCAGATGTCCAAAATATATCACTAGCACACTAAATATAAAGCGAAAGCATAAATACATGCGTCGTCGGTATAAGCATATCAAAAACATGCACAATATAGTAAATTGCACAAACTACATTCATAAATACATGCTAATGTAGTTATTTTCACATTGAATTGCGATGAGGCACAAAATCATCATCATAATGCAGAGTCGATCGAGTCAACTCTGATTCTCGGCCTAGTCGGTCTCCTCTGAGTTGAGTCGACCGATTCGTGACTCGGACTCGTCTCGGAGTGGGCCGAGACGGATACGACTCGGCCAACTCGTCTCCAACTCGGCCGAGTCTTTGAACAGTGGCTGAGCTTTGACCTTTACTCTGGCGCGACCAACCGCATCCAGCATTTTCGGCACTATCAAGATAAGATGGTAGTCTATTCGCACGATGACCTCATGAGCCGGATGGTCCCTTCCAGCCTAAGGGGGTCACCTTCGACTTGTTCTACTCTCTTCTGAGCCACTCACTTTAAGACTTCAAGGAGGTGAGACAAGCCTTCTACAATCAATTCGCGTCCCGATGCGAGTTCAAGAAGAACATCAACCACCTCCTCACCATCAAGACGAAGCCCAAGAGAATCACTACATTAGTTATTTCCAGAACCAGATGGCTCTGGTATATAACTGCAACAAAGACGTCACGGCTGCATTGTTTATCAGTGGGCTGCAGGTCACCCACTCCTTTTACAAGCACTTGGTGAAGTACGAAGTCACCAGATGATAGACATCCTCTTCTGGGTCCAGAAGTACATTCAGATTGAAGATGCGACCGGGAGCGCAGCCAATCGCTCCCGTAAGAAGGGCGGTGAGGGGGAAAAGCTGAAGTCACAACTTGCTGCCCCCAAGTAGAGCCAGAATCGAGCTTCTGGCGCCATCAACAAAAAACACCCTCGGAACCAGGCAAAGGCCAACGGAGAAGAAGAGGACTTGACACCATTCAAAATCTCCGTTGACCAGGTCTTCAGCGCCATCAAGGACCAACCTTGATAAGGTGGTCGAGGTTGCTCCCACCTAACCCGAAAGGTCCAGGGATTGAAGAATATTGTGCCTTCCATGACGGGATGGGCCACCGAACCATCGACTGCCGGTATCTCCAAAAACAGTTTCAAGAGTTAGTAAATCGGGGATACTTCGAAGAGTTCATCCTTGACCCTAGGCAGCCTTCGGAGGCCAGGGTGCAGAGAGACGTCCTCGAGACTTCACGATCGGAGGGTCAGGCGACTCAAGCCCTTATCTACTATCGGGGAGTAAATGCTATCTTTGGCACCTCCCCGATAGAGGGCACCATCGTGAAGGAGAGGGCCATTTACGTCAACATGTCCCACCAGATGGTCTTGACAGGTCCACCCTCGACCCCGAGTAGGTCGATCACCTTCTCTGACGCAGACGCCCACACCGTCCTCTTTCCACACGACGACGCTCTGGTCGTTACCATGCACATCGGGAATTGTCGGGTGTCCAAGATCCTCGTCGATGCCGGGAGCAGCATCAAACATCTTGCATGAGAGCGCCCTAAACAGGATGGAGGACCCCTTGGAGAAGGCCAAGGCCATGATCAACCCGCAAACCCGGTCTCATCTGTACGTGTTTGACGATAACGAGAATCACTTGCCTGACACAGTCTCGCTCCCAGTTCGGATGGACCCGCACAATGTCATCACGGAGTTCTACGTGATCGACGTGGAGTTCCCACACAACGCCATCCTCGGGAGGCCTTGGATCCACGTGATGAAGACCGTCCCATCAAGCTATTGTTGGAACCTATTTCGATGAAGACGTTCGTGACGATCAAATTCATTTGGAGCTCTACACATGATGAATCAAGAGTCCGACATGATCAAGTTGTGCCAAAGAGGGTTGAGATGTTGTTTGTAAAGAAGATATAGCATGTAAAAGCCTTGATACAAACCAACACTTTAGTGTCCTGTTAGTCGACTTGATGTCCCAATATAGTCGACTAATAAACACTGTAGTCGACTTGATCCAAACCCAAGTCGACTAGTCAAGTGTCCAGAAATTGACCCAACTCTCTGTTTGTCAAATTAGTCGACCAGCAGTAAACATAGTCGACTAATAGACTTTTCTAGTCGACTTATAGAAGTCCCAAGTCGACTAATCCCTTGTCAAGTTGACTATCTTGTTAGTTGCAGTCGACTTGAAGTAGTTATCCAGAAACCTTTCAACCAACAGACATATCCCTAGTCGACTACTAGCTAAACCTAGTCGACTAATAGAAGAAATTTTGCCTAGGCTAGTCGACTAACTCTATGGGCAAGTCGACTATAGGCAGTTTCTGACTGTTGGACAGTTTCTGTTATCTGAACCTTTTGGCAACGTTTTCCAACGTCTATATCATCTGAATTGGTCCCATAACCACCCTAACTAACCCTAGTCTACAGCTATAAATAGGGAAGTTATTCCTAAGGCCAAAGGTTAAGACAAACAAGATTTTCATTCAGTTTTCCAAAGCCAAATTCCAGAAAAACCTGAAAACTGATTTCCTAACTTCTGTTCTTCACCAAAAGACAATCCATTAGTGAAGTTCTCTGAAGTTCATCTTTCCTATACTGTACCTTGTCCACATACACATCTGTACCAAGGCTATAGGAAAATCATTGTAAATTCTCAAAGTGTTCATTGTACACGGGAGGCTTCTTGGTTGAAGAGGCAAGTTGTACAAGGTGACCATTGTACACGGGAGGCTTCTTGGTTGAAGAGGCAGTTGTACAAAGGTAAAAGGTATTCTCTTGGTGGAAGAGAAGGTGTACACATTTGGAGAAGGGGATTCGACAAGTGGTGTACATGTTGTATTGATTTTGGGTGGCAAGATCAAGGATAAAGGAAAATCTCAAGCGGGTGGCTTGGGGACTGGATGTAGGTCACAAGGACCGAACCAGGATAAATCTCTTTGTTTGCGTTTGTCAATTTCTGAGATTTGTTTTCCTTATTGCAAGTTATTTGTTTATTTATTAACGATTAATCTTTCTTGTTTAGTTTGTGGTGACTTGTGTTGTGCTTTAGATCATTGTTGCCTACAAGAGATAATTCCGCAATTAGTTCTTATCTCAACGATCCTACAATTGGTATCAGAGCAAGGGAGAGCCAAGTTCATCAACAGGCAACAACCATACCAATTCCTACAATTGGTATCAGAGCACGGCACCAACATCAAGGTTCAAGGCAACAACCGGCGTACACGCTCTGATCCAACAATTGGTATCAGAGCCCTGCATACCCTGAACCAGCGTACAAGCTCGGGTACAAGTCAACAACAAAGATGGCAACGGAGTTCTCATCATCCCAATACAAGGAAGGACATTCTACACAACGTCCACCGCTATTTGATGGAACCAACTACAACTATTGGAAGTGTAGAATGAAGATCTACTTGCAGTCAATCAACTACGACCTTTGGAACATCGTAGAAGCGACGTACACCAAGCCTACAACCAACTACAACGCTTGGAGTGAAGATCAAAAGAAGAACGCCAACCTTGACGCCAAAGCAATGAATGCTCTATTCTGTGCCCTTACCAAAGAAGAGTTCAATCGAGTGTCAACAGCAACTTCTGCACATCAAATTTGGCATACTCTTCAGGTAACACATGAAGGCACTAATAAAGTTAAGGAGTCTAAAATTTCTGTTCTTGTCCACAGGTTTGAGTTATTCAAAATGGAGGAGAATGAAACCATATCCGAAATGGTTACAAGATTCACCGACATCACCAATACTCTTGCATCCCTTGGAAAGGATTACACCCAAGTCGAAAGAGTTCGAAAGATCCTTCGTGCACTTACACCAGAATGGGAGAAGAAGACAACCGCCATTGAAGAGGCGAATGATCTCTCAACTATGACATTAGAAAACCTAATCGGTAATCTAATGGCATACGAAGTGCAATTAGAAGAAAGGAAGAAGGACCAAGAACGACAACACCGTTCAAAGAAGAAAGAACTCGCCTTCCATGCATCTTCCGACACGGACAATGATGACGAAGAGGAGATGGCAATGCTCTCAAAGAAGTTCAGAAAATTTCTTAAGCAAGGTAAATTCAAATGTTTTAATTGTGATAAATCAGGACATATGAAGATGGATTGTCCTTTGCTCAAGAAGAAAGAAAAGTACAAGAGTAAGAAGTTCAAAAGAAGAAGAACTACGAGGCATCTTCAGAACATAGTGATTCCTCATCTTCCGATGAAGAAGAATCCACTGAACATGTTAACTTATGTTACATGGCCATAGAAGATGAAGAGGTATCATTTTCTGAACTATCTGATGCATTTAATGAATTATTTCTTGATCTGAAAAATGAAAAACTGAAAAACAAATTTTTGTTAAAAGAAAATGAGAAACTTTTACAGGAAAATTCTGTTTATACAGTACAATGTTCTTCTATAAATTCTCAATAAGATGAAACTGAAAATGTCATATCATCTTTGAAAACTGAAAATGAGAAGTTTATAAAGAAAACATTTTTCTGAAAAAGGAAACTAAGTCTTTGAATGATAGGATTTCTATATTGGATAAAAACATGATAGTTTTCAGAAATAAATATGAAGATCTTTTGCAAAATGTGACTAAGTTTAATAAAGGAAAAGAAAAATTAAATGATCTATTATCTTTTCAGAAATTGTCACATGATAAACATGGTATTGGTTATATTGTAAAATCTTCATGTTACAGTAATCCATATAGTCATTTTGTAAAAAGTAAGACTAAGAAAAGTAAGTTTATATGGATTCCAAAGAATTTAAGTTTTCATGATAAAAATACATATATTGCATCATATATTCATGATATTTGTGATTCTTGCAACTATGTGTATATTAACAGGTGGAAACCAAATTCTAAATGGATTTGGAGTCCTAAAGGTTAAAATGATCTTTTATATTTGGTACCAACTAACGTTTATTTTGCAGGTACCATATAAAAGTTATTATATATATATGTACTAATATATTTGTTGCAGGGGGAGAACAAAATATTTTTATATCTGTTATAACCCATTTCTGCAGGGGGAGGAAAAGATAACATATTTTTTACATGGGGAGGACATGCACACATAAAGCGTCGTCATCAAAAAGGGGAGAATGTTAGAACCTATTTCGATGAAGACGTTCGTGACGATCAAATTCATTTGGAGCTCTACACATGATGAATCAAGAGTCCGACATGATCAAGTTGTGCCAAAGAGGGTTGAGATGTTGTTGTTTGTAAAGAAGATATAGCATGTAAAAGCCTTGATACAAACCAACACTTTAGTGTCCTGTTAGTCGACTTGATGTCCCAATATAGTCGACTAATAAACACTGTAGTCGACTTGATCCAAACCCAAGTCGACTAGTCAAGTGTCCAGAAATTGACCCAACTCTCTGTTTGTCAAATTAGTCGACCAGCAGTAAACATAGTCGACTAATAGACTTTTCTAGTCGACTTATAGAAGTCCCAAGTCGACTAATCCCTTGTCAAGTCGACTATCTTGTTAGTTGCAGTCGACTTGAAGTAGTTATCCAGAAACCTTTCAACCAACAGACATATCCCTAGTCGACTACTAGCTAAACCTAGTCGACTAATAGAAGGAAATTTGCCTAGGCTAGTCGACTAACTCTATGGGCAAGTCGACTATAGGCAGTTTCTGACTGTTGGACAGTTTCTGTTATCTGAACCTTTTGGCAACGTTTTCCAACGTCTATATCATCTGAATTGGTCCCATAACTACCCTAACTAACCCTAGTCTACAGCTATAAATAGGGAAGTTATTCCTAAGGCCAAAGGTTAAGACAAACAAGATTTTCATTCAGTTTTCCAAAGCCAAATTTCAGAAAAACCTGAAAACTGATTTCCTAACTTCTGTTCTTCACCAAAAGACAATTCCATTAGTGAAGTTCTCTGAAGTTCATCTTTCCTATACTGTACCTTGTCCACATACACATCTGTACCAAGGCTATAGGAAAATCATTGTAAATTCTCAAAGTGTTCATTGTACACGGGAGGCTTCTTGGTTGAAGAGGCAAGTTGTACAAGGTGACCATTGTACACGGGAGGCTTCTTGGTTGAAGAGGCAGTTGTACAAAGGTAAAAGGTATTCTCTTGGTGGAAGAGAAGGTGTTCTCTTGGTGGAAGAGAAGGTGTACACATTTGGAGAAGGGGATTCGACAAGTGGTGTACATGTTGTATTGATTTTGGGTGGCAAGATCAAGGATAAAGGAAAATCTCAAGCGGATGGCTTGGGGACTGGATGTAGGTCACAGGGACCGAACCAGGATAAATCTCTTTGTTTGCGTTTGTCAATTTCTGAGATTTGTTTTCCTTATTGCAAGTTATTTGTTTATTTATTAACGATTAATCTTTCTTGTTTAGTTTGTGGTGACTTGTGTTGTGCTTTAGATCATTGTTGCCTACAAGAGATAATTCCGCAATTAGTTCTTATCTCAACGATCCTACAGCTATCACCAGCTTCTGCAATACCCTACTCCGATAGGAACCACGATCATACAGGGAGACAGGCAATGTCCTGCACCATCAACGCAATTGCCAGGAAGAAGCTGGGCTGGGTGTCAAAGATTGCCAAGGCGGCTACCGACGATGATTCTCCCCCGGAGAAAAAGCAAAAACAGATTGCTGATCAATAGCAATCACAGAACGACGAAAGCCCAGACTCCGACTCCACAGACGAGTTGGGAAATCCGAACAACAAGTCGGAAGAGGAAGCCGAACTATTTCATGCGGACCCCCTGCATCCGAAACGAGCTCTCCGGGTTGGGACAAGGCTTCCCGCCGACGAGGACCTGTTCAAGCAATTCCTCTTCAACAACCTAGACGTGTTCGCGTGGGCTCCCACCGATATGTCGGGCATCGATCCCACCATCATCTATCACCGACTCGCCATCAACCCGGGGGTTAGGCCAGTGAAGTAGAAGCCGAGGAAGATGAATAAGGAGAGAAGCCAAGCTCTCAGCGATGAGGTCGACTGGCTACTCCGAGCTGGCTATATCCGAGAGACATTCTATCCAGACTGACTCGCCAATCCAGTCCTCATAAAGAACAACAAGTGGAGAGTGTTCATCGACTTTACTAATCTCAATGAAGCTTGTCCTAAAGACAGCTTCCTTCTTTCGAAGATAGACAACTTGTAGAGGCCATGGCGGGGGTACTCAGTTTCATGGATGTCTACTCCGGCTACAACCAGATCAAGATGTACCCGCCAGACGAGGACAAGACTGCCTTCACTACTGGTCGGGAAATTTTCTGCTATAAGGTCATGCCTTTTTGATTGAAGAATGCTGGAGCCACCTTTCAGCGGATGGTCAACTAAGTGTTCAAAGATCTGATCGGGTATACCATGGAGGTATAAGTCGACGATATGCTTGTAAAGAGTGTCCGACGTTCTGACCATCTCTGCCACCTGAGTAAATATTCGACCTCCTCTGGAAGTACCAGGTGAAGTTAAACCCGGAGAAGTGCACCTTCGGAGTGGCCTCCGGGAAGTTCTTGTGGTATCTGGTCACTTAGCGGGGTATAGAGGCCAACCCTAACCAGATATTCGTGATCTTGAACATGAAGTCGCCAACATGCGTCAAGGAGGTACATATACTGAAGAGCATCCTGCAGCTCTGAACAAATTCCTCAGCCGATTCACGGATAAACGTAAACCGTTATTTCAAGCTTTGAAGAAAAATAGAGCAGACTTTCGCTGGGATGAAGAATGCGAGGCCACATTCCAAGGACTGAAGAGGTACCTAACCTCCCCGCCACTCTGTCCAAGCCAGTCATCAGGGAGACACTGTTCCTCTATCTCACCGTGTCGGAGTTTGCTGTGAGGGGCTCTGGTTCGTGAGAATGAAGGCATCCAGAAGCTGATGTACTACGTCAGCAGGTCGCTGACCAAAGCCCAAACTAGGTATCAAAGAATGAAAAATTGGCTTTCGCTCTCTTCGTCACTTTAAGGAAGCTGAGACATTACTTTCAATCTTTTACGATTACCGTGCTAACGGAGCACCCTCTATGGAGAATCATCGAGGATCCGAAAGCCACTGGGCGGATAGCGAAATAGGCGACGGAGCTGAACTCGTACAACATCAAATATGAACTCGTACAACATCAAATATGAGCCTAGGACGACAATCAAGGAGCAAGTTCTTACAGACTTCATCGCAGAGTTCACTCTGGGAGTTCCGACACAAAGCGACTCGTCGGAGGGGTGGATTCTTAACGTCACGAGGCCTTAAACAACAAGGGGTAGGCGTCTGGGTTGCCCTCTCGTCCCCTGAGGGCTCTATCATCGAACAGTCCTTCACAGTTAGCTTCCTTGCCACGAACAACGAAGCTAAGTACGAAGTGAAATACACCTAGAGGGGGGTGAATGGGTGTACTAGCTAATCAAATGCAAACTAATGTGAAATTAAAAACTATATATGTAAATGAAAACTATTAAGCTAACACACAGAGTATAACACAAGAGTGTAACCGAATTCCCAGTGGAGGGCTCTGAACTATCTCCTCAAGATTCTTCTAGATTAAGAGTTGAGGTGCCACTATGGCTCTCTTGGTTGAATACAAGTGTGAGCAAACAATCCCAAGCATATATCAATTGAGAACAAGATATATCAAGCACATAAAGAGATAAACAATATAAGCATGCAAGATATATAAGCACAAGTGAGAGAGAAATGGGCAATCACAAACACGGGAGAATTGTTTCGATGTTCGAGCACCCTTACTCTACGTCCCCGCCTTCAACACTTTGAAGGATTTCCGCTATAACGATTCTGCAAGATCACTCGGTGCCGCAACACCTACAACGAGTTCACACTAGAACTCTTGGACCCGCGTCCCTCACTTGTTCCCATAAGAACAACACACGCAAGCACACTAGCTTGCCGAGGCCGCACCTCTACAACTCTAACCACAAGTTGGAAGACTTGGTGATCACTTCACTTGATCACCACAAAACTTCTTTCACCGAGGCCACAACATCTACAACTTCTCACAATATAAGAATGAAATCTTGTGATCACTTCTCTTGATCACAAAAATAACTCTCACAACAAAGATCCCTAGAAGATTGATATAGCAATGAAAAGCTCAAGTTTGTGTGAGAAAAATAAGATAGAGTTGTGGTGAAAAACTCAAGAAATCTCTTTTGAAAAACACTCTTAAAAACTCTCCTTTTGATATGGAAGTTTTAGCCCAAAAACAAGTGGAGAAAAATCCTAAGAGAGATAGGAAAAACTGGCTCTAAAACTTCTTCAAAATCTTATACCAAACTAGCCAAAACAGCCCCATACTATAGAGTTTAGAAATATAGCCGTTGGGGTCAATCTGCAGGCCAGATGACCTGCTCGTCGACCACACCCAAGTCTTGACCTGTCTGTCGACCAACCGGTCGATCGAGGCAAGATCCAGAGAGCAAAGCTTTCTGGCCGGTCGATCGCCTGGTCGATCAGGGCCAGATCCAAAGAGTGAACTCTATGGATCGGTCGGCCGCCCGGTCGACTGGCCCTCAAGCCAAGGTCTGTGCACGTTTCTGTGCACATCGGTCGACCGCCCGGTCGACCGACTTCTGGCTCGTTCGACCGGTCGGTTGACCATCAGAAGGGCCAGGTCAGGAATCTTGGGGATTAAAACTTGGTCTTATAAACTCTTATAAAATCTCATAAAATCTACAAAATAAGTTCATTGAAATACTTTGAAGTACAAATATGTGTGATAAAAAATTAACACATATTACAAACTTTTTGAACCATTTTTGTGATATAAAAATTTAGCCCTAAATAAAAACCCGTATTTTTCAAAATCAATCTTCAACTTGAAAAATAATTTTTTCAAAACTTTTTCAAATACAAAAATAAAATATTTTAAATACTTTTGAAGCTTAGTGTGTATGGATGTGATCCAATACACATATAAGATGAAATATCTATGTTTTTGACAATAAGCTCCAAAATAAGTTTTGATAAATACAAAACTCAAGCACATGATATAGAAACATCAAATAAGTTTTTCTAAACATTTGAACTAACAATGTGTATGGATGAAATTCAAAACACATATAAACCATATAAACTTGTTTTGATGAAATCTAATCATGAAATATAAAGATGTATAATTTGAAGCTCAAAAACAAAAATGATATTTTCTAAAACTAAACTATTTTATGAAAACACACATAAATTGTGTGTGTATATGAGCTTGAGCAATCCACAACTAATCTATCCTTTACATTTTATTTGAAAACAAAATCTTAACACTGACAAACATGACACAAGTCTTTACGAAAATCTTCTTTTGAAAATCTTCTTCTCCTTCTTAACTGGGTTCAAACTGGATCCATGAGCTAGAGTTCCTTTTGAGTACTTGATGCGATCTTGAAGCGCGAGCTCTTTAATCAACACGTGCTAGCTTCAAAACTTAACTTCGAATCTTTTGTTGAAGCTAACACTAAGATTTTAATCAAATATCTGAAACTGTATAAACACAAGATCATTAGTACTATAACTACATGAGTTAATCATTATCAAACTAGAGTGATGGACTTTGGGCGAACAATCTCCCCCTTTTTGATGATGAGAAAACTCATGGAGTTATATATATGGACTAAAGATAAGCTTCATAGAAGCCCCCCTTAACTCATGCATAGAAATAAACAAATAGATATGCAATGAAATGCACTAAACACAAACATATATACATAAACAAAGATATAAACATGCATATATAAACTCTCTAAATTCTTCTCCCCCCTTTTGTCAATTCATCAACAAAGAGGTGAAAATAACCAAACAATAAATATGTATAGGCGATATACATTCATGAAGAGGAGAGACGATAAATTAGCTCCCCCTGCATACATGCATTATATGGAGAAAGGATGACTAGACACTTATATAAAGCATAACATACAATTTATAAACGGAGACGTTAAGCTCCCCCTACACACGTGTATCACATAAAGAAGAGAGGTCAAGCTCCTCAATATGTAAGATACACTCAACATGAATTTATATATAGAGGAGATATTAAGCTCCCATTGCATATAAACTATACATATCAAACAAATTTTTTTAAGAAAATTTTGATAACACTTTAAAACAAATTTTGAAATTTCTTATAGTAACAAAATAAATTTGATACTAATTGAAATCAAATAGTAGTTGACAAAACAATATTGGTACCACTTGTAAAAATTTTTTTTTAAGATACCAATAGTAGATTTTGATACCATTGAAGGTGAAACATGAAGTATATTTTGATACCAAATAAAAACCAATTGAAATTAATGTATAAGCTTGTAAAGATATCAATTAACATTTGGAATAAAATCAAGCTTAACATAAACATAATTTGTGCTTTAATAATGTAAAGATATTGTAAAATAAGCACAATCAAATCATATATATGTATATGAAAATGAAAATGCCAATTGAAATTTGAAGCAAACAAATATGAGTATACAAAAATATAATTTTATGAAGATCATGTGTATAACTTATACCTACCACCCTATTCATGCACAAGTTTAAAAGATATTCAATAAGGGTATACAAGACATGGTTGCCCATCCAACCGCCCTTTAGTTGGTAGGGGTTTTCAAAATAAGAGTTTAATAATAATTTAACATGTTTGAAAACTCTACCAATTTAAGAATCAAGAAACTAGTTTAAAATAATATTTGAAGAACTAGTTAAAGTTCCTTCAAGACATGAAACCAAATCATATATCCCATGAAACATTGCTAAGTACACAAAAATTGTCACTCAAGATCTAAAAGGCTCAAAAATGTACTCATAAAACAAGTATATGTGTAAACAAATGAAATGTGAGTGCACAAGAATTATGTGAATAGTATATTCATGAAAATAATTAATAAGGTTTAAAATAAACATGAAATTCTTTTATTAAAAACGTGAAAATCATCAAAATTAAAATTTTCATCAAAACTAAACAAGCATCAAGATATATGTATGTTTTGTTAAAATTAAAGGTATACATACATATCCAAATATAGACTAGTCCACAAAAGTATATTACATGAAGGCAAGTGGCTCTAGGATATACATGTATATTTATTAGTTTTAGACAAAAATAACATATACCTAAAGCTAAACATGTACAAAATAGAAAAATGGAAGAATCATCAAAACTAGGTTATATATGTACATGTAATGAGTACAAATGAGTAACGAAGCACAAACGTATAATAATCAAGTGTAGCTCATTGCTTGTACAAGTATAAATACAAGTTTAATGAAAATTACATTTAAACAAGTATTCACCACATGAGGTACAAAACAATCATGATCATTAGGCTAAATGCACGTGTTTTAGAACTAGTATATACATAGTAGTTAAACAATCGTGAGAACACAAAATATGAATCCATATGAACATAGGTGTATCTCAAAGACCATTTATGTATCTCACATGTCTAATAACATTGCATTTAACATATTGAGCATTAAAATCAAAATATGCTAAAAATTATCAATGTAAAAACATGTAAATTAAAATAGGAGTTTAAAGATAGTTACCAAACCATATGAACTATTTTATAAGTCTCCAAACCATGGTGGTCCTCCCACCAATCAACCTTGATAGTGATGCTTCAATTTGATATGTCTATGTACCTCATGCATCCACCACTAAGGCACCATACCTCTCACATCATGTGAAAGCTCACACCTACATCAAACACAAGAGGTGGGAATTTTGGTACCCATTTCTTTTTGGGTCCATGGGGGTTAGCATCATAAGGAATCCAAACATTTTTATTTGTAAAATTTATATGATTTATCTTATCAAAACAAAACTTTGCTAAATGGCCTTTGCGCCCGCAATGTGTACATTTGTACACTCTAGCATGCATATGAGTGATGTGAGAGTGAGCATGGTGTGCATATGTATGCCATGGGGTTTGTGCATGAACATGTGAAATTTGTTTCTTGCGAAATATGGATTCTAATTTATTATGGTTAAATGCACAATTGCTCAAATTTGAGCTTAAACAATCAATTCTCTTTTTCAAAACATGAATTCATTTTATCAAAAGAGGATGCAACATGAGAGACATGACAAGAATGAGAATCAAAATTATTCTTCCTTTTAGAAGTCTTTTCTTTTTCTTGTAAAACAATTTTCTTTTGCAAAGATTTATTTTCATTTAAAGCAATTTTCTTTTCTTTTGAAATAGACTCAATTTATTTGTTAAAGAATTGTTTCCTTCAAAAACAACATTCAATTTTGAAGACAAGAAATTATTCTCCTTTTTCAAAATTTCATTTTCTTTTGAAATACATTCAAATTTATTTTTGAAGGAATCATTTTCTTTTAACAAAGAAGTGTTTTTCTTCTTCAACTTATCATTTTCAATTTTAATAAATCATATTTTTCAAGAAGTTTTTGACAAAAGATGCAAGCTCATCATAAGGCATATCAATATCTTCTTCTAGTTCGGATTCAAAATTTACCTCAAGGGGGTCATCCCCTTAGACCATGTAGCACATGTTAGAAGCATCACTTCCATCATCCGAGTCACTCCTCATATAGTATTGCTTTGGTTCACCAAGGGAGACAACTGTGTTCCATACTACAAAAGTCGAATCAAAGTTAGAAATCCTAAATAGATAATCATCATTTAGGGTTAGCTTAAGAGTATGGATGACTTTTGCATTAGCCTCAAGATACTTGCCATTAACAAAATATGAATCCTTAATGGTGGCAAGATAAACATGAATACCTAGGGCTTTTAGGTACATGGACATCTTAACTTTCCAAGTTTGGATGTTAGAATGTCAAACATGGGAGGTGTCATGAAATCCATGTGTGTACAAATATTGTGATTAGCTAAAATAGGATCTTTAACTCAGGGTTGTTAGACCAAATCAAGAGCACCAAGCTCTGATACCAATTGAAATACACCTAGAGGGGGATAAATAGGTGTACTAGCTAATCAAATGCAAACTAATGTGGAATTAAAAACTACTTATGCATATAAAAATTATTAAGCTAACACACAGAGTATAATATAAGAGTGTAGTCGAATTCCCAGTGTAGGGCTCTGGACTATCTTCTCAAGATTCCTCTAGATTAAGAGTTGAGGTGTCACTATGGCTCTCTTGGTTGCATACGAGTGGGAGCAAACAATCCCAAACATATATCAATTGAGCACAAGATATATCAAGCACTAACGAGATAAACAATATAAGTATGCAAGATATATAAACACAAGAGAGAGATGAGCTATCGCAAACACGGGAGAATTGTTTCGAGGTTCGAGCACCCTTGCTCCACATCCCCGCCTTCAACACTATGAAGGATTTCCACTATAACGATCCACAAGATCACTCGGTGCCGCAACACCTACAACGAGTTCACACTAGAACTTTTGGACCCGCAAGTCTCTCACTTCCTGCAAAAATAACACACGCAAGCACACTAGCTTGCCGAGGCCGCACCTCTACAACTCCTCCAACCACAAGTTGGAACACTTGGTGATCACTTCACTTGATCACCACAAAACTCTCTTCACTGAGGCCACAACCTCTATAACTCCTCACAATACAAGAATGAAATCTTGTGATCACTTGATCACAAAAATAACTCTCACAACAAAGATCTCTAGAGGATTGATATACCAATGAAAAGATCAAGTTTATGTGAGAAAAACAAGATAGAGTTGTGATGAAAAACTCAAGAAATCTCTTTTGAAAAACACTCTTAAAAACTCTCCTTTTGATATGAAAGTTTTAGCTAAAAAATAAGTGGAGAAACACCCTAAGAGAGATAGGAAAAAGTGGCTCTAAAACTTATCCAAAATCTTATACCAAACTAGCCAAAACAGCCCCCTTTTATAGAGTTTAGAAATATAGCCGTTGGGGTCAATTTGCAGGCCAGATGACCTGACGGACGACCGGCCGGCCGACCGGCCAACGGTTGGGGTTGCTGGTCGACCGTTGGGGTTGCCGGTCGACTGGGCGATCGACCGCACCCAGGTCTTGACCTATCGGTCGACCAACCGATCGACCAAGGTAAGATCCAGCTAGCAAAGCTCTCTGGCCGGTCGACGGGCAGTCGACCGGGGCCAGATCCAGAGAGTGAACTCTCTGGATCGGTCGATCGCCCGGTCGACCGGCTCTCAAGCCAAGGCCTGTGCACGTTTCTGTGCACATTGGTCGACCGCCCGGTCGACCGCCAGAAGGCCAGGTCAGAAATTTTGAGGATTAAAACTTGGTCTTATAAACTCCTATAAAATCCCATAAAATCACATAAAATCTACGAAATTAGTTCATTGAAATACTTTGAAGTACAAATATGTGTGATCAAAAAATTAACACATATTACAAACTTTTTGAACCATTTTTGTGATATAGAAATTTAGCCTTAAACAAAAACTCGTATTTTTCAAAATCAATCTTCAATTTGAAAAATAATTTTTTCAAAACTTCTTCAAATACAAAAATAAAATATTTTAAACACTTTTGAAGCTTAGTTTGTATGGATGTGATCTAATACACATATAAGATGAAATATCTATGTTTTTGACAATAAGCTCCAAAATAAGTTTTGATAAATACAAAACTCAAACACATGATATAGAGACATCAAATAAGTTTTTCTAAACATTTGAACCAACAATGTGTATGGATGAAATCCAAAACACATAAACCATATAAACTTGTTTTAATGAAATCTAATCTTGAAACATAAATATGTATAATTTGAAGCTCAAAAACAAAAACGGTATTTTCTAAAACTAAAACTATTTTACGAAAACACATATAATTTTTTTTGTGTGTATATGAGCTTGAACAATCCGCAACTAATCTATCCTTTACATTTTATCTTAAAAACAAAATCTTAACACTTACAAACATGATATAAGTCTTCACGGAAATCTTCTTTTAAAAATCTTTTTCTCCTTGAATTGGTACAAACTTGATCAATGAGCTAGACTCCCCTTTGAGTACTTGATGCGATCTTGAAGCACGAGCTATTGAATCAACATGTGCTAGCTTTAAAACTTGACTTCGAATTTTTTGTTGAAGCTAAACACCGACTAAGATCTTGATCAAATATCTGAAACTGTATAACACAAGATCATTAGTACTATAACTACATGAGTTAATCATCATCAAACTAGAGTGATGGGCTTTGGGCCAACATGACGCTGTGCTGAGAATGATGAGCTCGAGGTCTGCTGCAACTCGACGCTGGTGGTCTGCTAAGTCAACGGGGAATATGCGGCCAAAGATGAACAGATCGAGGCATACCTGCAACTCGTCTTTAGCTTAACGACCAAGTTTCCCCGCTGCGTTTTCAAGCGAATTTCGAGGTCTGACAACAATCACGCTGACTCCTTGGCCAATTTAGCATTAGCAATCGAGTATCAGTTTCAGAGGGAGATTCCTGTCGATCAATATCCCACTCCAAGCATCCAGTGTCCCGATAGGGAGATTCTCCGCCTGGACACCTCATCGGGGTAGAGGGACCCCATTATCGCCTATCTGAAGGATGGGACCCTGTTCAATGACAAAGTAGAAGCAGAAAAGCTCCAGCATGTGGCCATCAGATACACGCTCATCGGAGAGCTCATGTACAAGAAATCTTACTCCAAATTATACTCCGGTCCATACTTGAGATGCCTCAGACCCGAGGAGGCCAGGAGGGTCATGCAGGAGATTCACGACGACGACTGTGAAAATCGTACTAGGGGCGATCCCTCGCACACAAAGCCATCAATTAGGGGTACTATTGGCCCAAGATGTTCAACAACGCCAAGAAGCATGTGAGAAAGTACCCATAATATCAGGTTCGCTTCCGCCTCCAACAGGCCAAGCAAAGACCTTCGCACTCTGCGGAGCTCTTGGCCCTTCATGCACTGGGGGCTCGATGTAGTGGGCCCTCTCCCACGAGCTCTGCCCTAGCCCAGGTTCCTCTTGGTTGCCACCGGGTACTTCACTAAGTGGATAGAGGCGGTGCCACTCTCCGAAGTCATGGGACAACAAATAGTGAAGTTCTTTTGGTAAAACATTATTTGTCGCTTCGGGCTTCTTCATACTGTCATCTCCGACACCGCAACCAACTGCGCGAGCAAGCATGTAGCGAACTTCTGTTCCAAGTACAAAATCACCCACCGGTTCTCCACCCCCTATTACTCACAAGGTAACGACCAGGCCGATATCAGCAATCACATAATCCTCAATAGCTTGTGCAAAAGTCTGGGCAAAGCGAATGGTAAATGGGTGGAAAAACTAATCGGGGTGCTCTGGGTATACCAAACCACAACGCATCCCGACAGGCAAAACTCTGTTCTCTCTAGCATATGGGATGGAGGCCATCATCCGCATCGACATATGTATGCCAACGCTCTGCACAGAAGGGAGCGAGTGGGATCAGAATGCTGCTCAGTTACGCCTAGCCCAAGATCAGTTGGAAGAAAGATGACAACAAGCGTAGATCTACATCACCGCGTACCAACAACAGATCCGGGCCTTACACCACAGGAAGGTGAAACCCTGCGAGTTCCAAGTCGGCGATCTGGTCCTGAAGCGCGTCGTCCAGAGTACTTAGGAAAAGAACTCCGAGATGTTTGGACCAAATTGGGAGGGCCCGTACACGGTAGTCACCAGAGGGGGCAAATGGTTATACACACGGCTGGCCAAGACGGGAAGACGCTCGACAAGCAATGAAATTCTTTTCATTTGAAACAGTACTATGTATGAAATTTAAATACATTCAATGAAAAGATCCATTATGGCTTCACCTTTCTCAATGGGTACTTCAGTAGCATCTAAATTCTTTCCTCGACAGCTCTTCCGATGGCCCGTCTCGGGCTCTCACCCCGACATTCGGCCTACCCCATGGCTACGACCTACGATGGACGCTCTCCTAAAAGACAGATACGCTCCTAACGGTCACACTCGACCCACGATGGACGCTCTCCTGAAAGACGGAGACCCTCCTAACGGTCAAACTCGACCCCACGATGGACGCTCTCCTGAAAGACAGAGACACTCCTAACGGTCAAACTCGACCCTCAACCCACTATAGACGTCCTGATTAATGGAAACACTCATAGTGGTCAAACTCTACCTATAGTCACTCAGATATCAGTTCACTCTGACAATTCAGCCTATACAGAGACTCCTGAAAATAGAAGTCTCCTTAATGGCTCCAACAGTCCAGCCCACACGGAGGCTCTCCTGAAAGATAGAAGCGCTCTTAGCGGCTAACTCTTACAACCCAGGTCAGTCTCATCCGCAATGATAACTAAAGGCACTGCAGAGACATCGAAAGAGTCACCCAGGAGGCAAACCCCCTCATCTGCTAACTCACTCTCTCGGGTAGAAGGCAATCATGCGACACGAGTTTCAAGTGTCTTCCGGGGGCACCACCTCCCCGAGGACTTCGATATTGGGGGCATCCTCTGGGATCAACGCCGCTCCGAGAACTTCTATCTCAGAGGTCGAGTCACAGGGCTACAGCTGCCACAGTCCACTGGGAGGGGCTTCCTGCTAGGTTCCGTCTTCCTTCTCAGGATTTGAGCCTCCGCCCACAGCTGCCATCATCCCCCCAACCTCGGCAACCTAAGTCAAACACTCATTTGATAACGGTCCCTGTGACTCTCTAAAACTAAGTCCTAGCGCAACACTTACTCAAATCTCAAGAAGAATGCAATAATCAAGAGCAAAACATTTCACAATTAGCATCTTATTGATCAATAGATGCAAGAATTCCAATACAATGCTACGCAAAAAAAAAGAATTCAATCAAGGGAGCTGTGTCGCATTAGCGCCTCCGCCTTGAACTCCCTGCGCCATCTTGGGTATGCCCCCGCCGCAACTCGAAGCGTGAGTCTTGGAGTTCTTCCCAATACTTCCGATTGCGGTCACATAAGTCCACCTCCGCTCTCAGGTCGTCGGCCGCGTGCTTATGTTTGCAGGAACTCACCTCCAGTTCTCGGACCTTCCCACAAAGCTTGAGCTTCTCCATGACCTCTTGATCCAGCTGCGTCCGGAGCGAGTCGATCTCTTTTGTCTTCTGATAGCCTCGCACAAGGAGATATCTTCCCTCACCTTCTTCAGCTCCTCCAGCCTAGCCAAGAAGCCCTCAGCCAGGTCGAGCTTTTCTTTTCGCACGCTTCACAGACTCGGACAACTCCACCTGCTAGGCCAGCTCCCCTGACTTTCTGATCCTCTTGGAAAGTCGATTCTCGAGGTCGCTAATCCTGAACTGATGGCAGGTCAACTCGCGGTCATACTGAAAAATCAAGAGGTCGTGTAGTCTAAGCTCCATGCACAAAGACAACTCGGGTATTGACCTCTCGTCGGGCACTCAGGTAGAACAATAGAGACTCGGGGTCCTCTCTTAAGCCAAGATCGGACAGTCCTTTGTCTTTATCTCTGAAGTCACTTAGAGAATCTCAGAGTTGGAGCCGTCCAGTCTCCACAACTCCGTCGAGCACGACGACTGAGGATCCACCGCCTAGAGAACCATAAAGTATGGGGACCTCAGACCCAGAGACACCATGCTCATCAGCAACCTGAGTAGGTCCACTTGGCGTCGGGGAGTCCACTAACATCAGGGCATCCTTGGGAAGGAGGGCGCAACTTAGCTACAATCAATAACAAGGCATCAACACAGAAAGCGAATGGAAAATTAAGAAAAGGATATTCAACAAATTTTTTCATTAACAAAAAGAGAAATTACAATGCATAGGCATCAAAATTGAGGTCACTCAAGCATTCACGACATATTGATGCGCCTCTGCAGCTTCGGAGCTCGGATCTGTCTCGTGATCAAGGGGAGACGCCTCGTGGTTTTGCTGAGCTACCTCGGCATTTTGCTCAACGAGGGAGCTCCTGTCCTCGAGGGGATACCTCGGCTCTTTGCTTTGTCTCCTATCGTTGTACCCATCTCGGTATTTCAGAAGCTTGAAGGTCTTGACCTGCTATTGCAGCCTTTCGGCGTCTTCGTCAGCTTGCCTTCCGGTCTCCTTTCTCTCGGAGATTGCCTGCTACAGGTAGACCTGGAGCCCTGCCTTCTCCTAAAAAGCAGACCTCTCAGACTCCAGCTCTGCCTTTATCTCTTTAGCAAGCTTGCTGGCGGCTCTCAACGCCTTGAATGCCGCCTCAAGCCCCGAATCCTCCTCGAGATCTGACTTCTCCTTCCCCAGCTCCCACCAGGGCCGGTCTAATTCGCCCTCCTGCTCGTCGGGCTGTCGACTCGCGGTCCAATTCGGCTGGAGACTAGCGAGCTTGTCATCCGCCTGCCTCCTCTCGGCGGACAACGCTTCAACCCTCTCCAGTAACCCGCGTTGGCCCTCTCCCTTTCTGCTAAGGTGGGCTACTGGGTCTTCAGGAGTTCGACGGTGAACACAACGTTATGCAAAGGAAAAAATGAGATTGAGCGCAAACATTCATAAGAAATGCACCCGTCATTTTAAACCTGACAAAACTTACTCAGAGGAAGTCATCCTCCCATATCCTCAACCGGACCTCCAGCGGGAGCCCCTTGAATTCCTCTAGCCCTCGGAGGACATCTCTGTGCCCTAAGGGCACCTCGCCGCCTCCTGGCCTCCTGAACAAGCTGGGTTCGCTACTCGAGGGAAGAGGCTCAAGACCAACGACAACACCTTCTTTACTGATGCACATCGCTTCGAGCCCCGATGACGAGTCAAGGCGGGCCGGAGGCGGGGCAGGCCCTGCCAACGGATGGACCACCCTGGGATCAACCTCCGGGGGCACTGTCTCATCTTGAGCCTCAGAGTCTGAAGATAAGATGGAGAGGGGTACCTCTGACACCAAAATGATGCCAAGAGGATCGAGAGGCTCCAGCTCCCCCTCTGCACTTAGGGGCGCAACGCTCTGAGCGTCTCTCCCTCTAGATTCATCCTCTTCCACAGGGCTGGAGACTCCGAGGTCAGTGCTGCTGACTAGCTCGGTCTCTAACATCTCCATCCTCTCCTCGTTGGTGTCAAACACGACGTTGGCTTCTTCTGCAAGACAAAGAACAATGTCAAATAAGGGCCAATACCTGACGAAGCTTAGAAACAATGACATAGTTACCACTTACCCGTTCGTGAGCCGTAGCACGAGAAGGCATCGACGCTCCCCTTCTCTTCAACCTCCCTTCTCGGTACGGTGGCCTCTGGGGCGGGCCCTGGTCCCGGGGACGCATCCCCTGACAGAGGCTCCATATCCTCTAAGCCAACGGAGGTGGCCGCCATGTCGCCCCGACTCAGCGCCAACCATCTCTAAGAACCAGTAGACACCACTCCTCTGAGGACTCCGCCTCTTCTTCAACTGGAGGGACCACCGCCGCCTCATCTCTGGTCAGCGCCAATGGTCTCGAAACCTCCGGGGGCACCGCGGGTCTGGCCGGGTCAGCAACCAGCTCCAGTTTCGGTAGTCGTAGTCCAAATCGAAGAGTTTCTAGACTCTCTCCTGAACCTCACGGGAAACCGGCGCGTTCGCCGGCTGATCGGGTCCCTGTTCCAGCATGTTGGGACCCTCTCGTGATCCTCCTCGGCGATGGCCTCCTAGGGGCCAACGAGCCTGACAATCGAATCACGCCATCCGTGATCGCTGTCGGGCTGGTTGACGGCAATCAGCCTGTCGCAACTTTTCTGAGGGGCGAAGGAACAGGCGTCCTGAGTGTCCCTCCTCATCATGTAAACGGCGCAGAACTCCTCACGTCTGCACGCCTCCAGGAGGAAGTGATTACAGAGGGCCTCGAAGCCGATGAGAATACGCCACGTGCCCACTATCAACTGCGACGGAGCGACCTTAAAGTAACTCAAGATGTTGTGGACGAAGACGGTCAGGGGAAGCTTCATCCCTAGCGCCAGGATCTGATGAATGAACACACCGCCATAAGCAGGCGCCACTGTGACGTCCGTCTTGAGGGGACACCACTCTACCATGATTTCAAGCGGCACCTGGACGTCGTTCTTCGCCAGATGTTCAAAAACATCCATTGGACTGCAGAGAGGCGTCAAATTTGGATCGAAATCCATCGCTTCCCTCGTGCCCCAGTTGGTCCTCTTTCCTCTGTCATCTGACACGCCTCTACTTCTGGGCTCATCGGTAGCGGCGACACTTTCCCTTCACCATCTTCAAAGTTGAGGCAAATCGAGTTTGCATAAATGAAGAAGAAGAAGAGAAGACAAAGAGGCTTAAGCTTTTGAGAAAACCTTGAGTGCAAAAAGTTTCCTCAATTTAAAGAGAGTGCTGACGTCATCGCAATGATAGCGAGGGCTGAAGCGTCACTTTGTGTGCCCACCTGCTTCACATCTCAGTCGTTGCACGAATCCTGTCGTACCCAGTTCGTCGCCAAACGACGGTTACCTGCAAGCGAGCATGCAGACTAGACACGCCACACATGATCACTGGCTTTTTCAACCTAGCATTTAATGCGCTTGCGCGAAAGGCAGAAAGGACGCCTCAACTGCTCTCACTAGAAGACAAAGGGTCGATATGACTGAGAGGACACGTCAGACCAGCCGATGCCTCCGACCACTCAAGAGGAATCACCTCGGGGCATGGATCAGTATGCTCCCCTCCTCTGTCAGGGACGAGGAGACGGAGGAGGCATCTGTAGTGGCCAATTCCCGACCCCGAAGCGAGATTGGGACACGTGGCACGCCTAGGGATACAACAAGGGACGAACGCCACTCGACCGTCGACCGTGTGCCTCTGCCATCCAACCATAGGGCAAGTGCCCATGAGCTCGGGTCTAGCCCAAACTCGGCGGCCACGACACCACCTCATCGAAGCACCAGAGCTCAGGTCCAACCCCAAGTCGGTGGCCCCGACGTCACCTCTTGGGCCACCAACGTGCCCAATTCCCCCTTGACAATGGAAGCCTCTGGAAGATTTCTCCAGCACAGCTCAACGACGGGATTCTCGGAACTACCATATCAGATTTCAACTGTATGGATTGAACATATCTTATCTCTGGCTAACAGATCAAGCAGTTGCAACCAGCGAATCAAGTTACAATTGCGGCTAACCACCTAGATTAAACAGTTATCCAGAGTTATCCTCTCAGGTATAAATACTTTACACTCTCCAATGAGAAAGAGATTAGATCACAAAATCCCTAGCGCACCTGTAATTACAGAGTCATTGATCTATACTTGTAATTCCTTCGAATTAAAGTAGAATCTATGTCCCTCCCGTGGTTTTCCCTTTCGGGTAAATCTCTGTGCGTTTGTTGTGATTATTGATCTGTGCATTCTCTGCAATTTTAGTGCATATGGGAAAGTCTTTGGAGAATTTTTCACCGCATTATGGCATGCCGAAACTTTCATGTTTTGGTTTAGTCCTTCTAGATGAAGTCCAATAATTAAATTTATGGGCCACTGTTTCTGTGGGCCATGACATTCTTTGACTCTTGCTCACAGTGAGTATACAAGGCAATTTCTTGCTTGGTGCATTACTCCCCATTCCCCAACTTACGGATTTCAAATCACCTTTCACAAATGAGAATATGCCAGCTCTGGACGTTCAACAAAGAAAGACCATTCTAAATGCGTAATCCTATAGTGTCCAATATGCGAAGAAATGCAAAGCATGTGATAGTTTGGCACATGTTACCTGCTTCTCCAGATAACCACTGTCCCTGCACCTGGAGGCCCTTGGGTTTGTGTCAGCAACTTTGAATGGACTCTGGGCTGGAACCACATTAGAGTTGTTGCAACTGGGAACCTTCGGAAAGTAGCGATAGCATTCTTCGAGCCATGTTTCTGGTCAGAATCTTGTGACTTAAGCCTTAAATGAGGAGAGTACATGAGTCATGACAAATAGAGTTTAAGTTGAAATTGAAACTTCTTTCCGTGTTTTGAGTCTTTAATTTACTGCTTTGTAATAGCTTACATGAATGCTACTATTAAACAATGTAATTGTAATTTCAAGTTGGAGATCTGACAACAGAATGGCACTTTGGCATACTGTTAAGGAATGATTGTATACTTTGCGTTGGTTTTTATGAGTTGGAACCGTGTGCTTTTTGTTTTTATTTATTGGATATTTGACTTTTAACATTTATTTCCCCCATTTTGATGCAGCGTCATATCTATGGACATAAAAGCAAAGGCATACAGATTTTTGCGGACAACAGTAGCTTGGCAATAAATCCCTCATACATAAACTCATGTTTGGACCTGTTGTCATGGACACCTAGAGTGGCACCCTTTCTCTCAAAGACTGATCCATTTATTTCAGCCCTGATAAAGGTTTCATTGTTATAACACTTTATGCTTAATTCATTTGTTTTGTTCATACATACATTATTCATTGGCACCTTAATCTTCCTTAGATTCTGTTGTCAAGTAACCAAACTTCCCATTGCACTTGTTCTCCTCCTTTCCACAATTTATGTGAAGAATATGTTCATGGTCTGCGAACAATTCTGTGAATCCTATAAGATATTCTTCAAGCCCCACAACCTTTAAGACTCTAGCTCCCAAGTATCTTGTTGTACTTCAGAAACTGACTATACTATGATAAAATGGACTAGATTGTATATTCAATCTAAGGAGCAGCAGGTAGATCAGGATTTTGTAGGGTCTTTCATATTCAAGCAAGAAGTGAAATTTGTGTACTAGGTAATACTAGAACCCATAGCTCACAACAGTGTATGTGGAGAAGAACAAGCATATTCGCAATTTGGAGGGTTTCAGTTTATTTTTTATTGCACGCTCTGCATTTTTAATTTAATTGCATGCATTGTTTCCTCAGAAAAATTGAAGGCATGTAAATTCTTTGCTTGATTATAAAGAAAAATTGAAGGAGTGTAAATTCTTTGCTTGATTATAAAGAATAAGCCCCTACATGCATGTTGCTACTACTATCAATCCTATTTGTGTTACCACCACTTTCTTCACTTGTACACCTGAGAATACGGTATACCACTCAAAACTATTGACAACCATGCCTGCTGGTGAAACTAAATATATCTAGACCCAAGTTGATGAACTGAAGCATGCGCTTGCGCAGACCTGAAAAAAGTTATCATCATCTGTTTCAGGAATTGTCAGATCACACCGCTGAGTTACATGTACAACACGAGAGCATTGATGGATTGTTCAGTTTCTACGATTCAACAAGAGCAACACTCAACATATATCAGTTTGAACGCAATACTTTTTATGTTTCCATACATAGCTACAGCCTACCCTGATGGATAGTGTAACTAAACTAATCTGGGAAACCCAGTTCATGTAAGCAAATGTGAATTTTCAGTTTGTATTTCCATTACATTCCTGAGTGCTACCTCCTACCTCCTTGACAGGCATTAGAGGCCAAGTTCTAACAGTTACTTGTCTGGTTAATGAGATTCTCTCTCTCTCTGTTGCTTATATGAACTGAACTTGTTGATCTGCAGGTTGCCAGTGTAACTTTTGATCTCCTTTATTGCTTGTGCTGGGATCATACCTCATTCTTCTCTTCTGTTTCCTTGTCATCACAACACGGGTATGTGTACGACATGCTGACTGTGATCATTCAGTACCGATCATTCAGTACTGTTCATATCCACAATCATTCCTGAAAATTTTATTTTAATCGACAGGGACTCGATGATCTTATCAATATGTTTCGTCGCCCCCCAACTCGTAAAGTCAAGGGAGCATGAGCATAGGATTTTTTGAGTTCGCTACACAAGGCAGAGAGGCTAGTTTGTAGTTGTTTGCGCGACAAAGTAGATGAACTGAGGAGATAAATTCGTCCGATTGTTTATTCACTCACTGACCACTAGATTCTAGATGAGCAAAGAAATTTTGACGATAAAGTACTTCAGTAAAATTGCAAACTTCTCTTCTGTGAATCAGTATCGACAAGAATCATTCATCTCTTGCAGCTCAATGGCGCAATCACAATAGATCAACTGGATTGCACAATATCCTCAATGGAGGAGATATAGTTCGTTCGACACTGATCACTAGATTCTCAATGGGCAAGGAAATGATGTTGGTTACATTACATCAATATCAACAAGAATTATTTGTTGCCTAATGGTTGTGGTGGAGGTCTTGCAATTGGAAGAGCATCATTACGCGGTGATTTGGCTTTCGCATAGTCCACAAACACCGTTCTCCCATTCAGTATCTGCACGCAACAATTTATGTGTCAAATCTATTCTCAGAGACCTATATAATGATAGATGATCACCATCAATCTGCATTTACCTTGCCATTCATTTCTGAGACTGCTCTATCCGCTCCTCTTGCGAAGAAATGTCACGAACCCAAAACCCTTTGATCTGTCAGAGACTCTGTCCACAACTATTCTGGCTGATAGATAACCAAATTGGACAGGTAGAGTCAGCATGCAAGCATATGATAAAAAGAATAACAAGGGGACGGAAAAAGAAGTATGAAGAGAGAACCTTCGATCACTTGGCCATATTGTGAGAAGGCTTCAGATAAGCTCTTCAGTTGTGTAGAAGGAAAGTCCTGCGATCGTAAAGGCAATATTAGCGTTTTGCTGATATAAGTTGAGTTACGTGAACATAGACCAACAGAGGTGAAAAATATGCTTTAAATATCTATAGCAAGTTTAGCAAATCTCATTCTCAAAGTTGGCCATCTGTTTGCTGATATAAGTTGAGTTACGTGAACATAGACCAACAGAGGTGAAAATATGCTTTAAATATCTATAGCAAGTTTAGCAAATCTCATTCTCAAAGTTGGCCATCTGTTTGTTGCATGAGGTGTAAGGTACATATATAACACCCAATTGGAGTTGAAGGTTTTACCGCTGTTCTAACTTGCTCATTAGTTGCACTAACCAAAGATTTGACACAACTCACGGAGGAATTACAGGCTAAGTAATCATAAGTGCCTAGAAGTAATCTAAGTTCAATACGCAGACAATTAGGGTGCAGACGATCAGATATGGATCGAATATTTAGGGGTGCAAACGAATTAGATATGAATCGAAGATGGCATATAGTATATCTTTATTTGTTTGCCACACGCGCACACACGGATACAGGTTTGGTTTGCTAAGAAAGGCTCATATTCATATCCATCGACACCAGAATCATCACATATGGATTCCAATCAAATATAAGGAATACAAATACCAAATGGATCAACTAAACAACTAAACAGATACCATTCATCTAAACTAAAATCAAAACAAGCTATTGCAAATCCTACTCACACTAATGACAGGAAACTGTTACCTAACATAAATTACCAAATCAATCAATTATGAAGTTGCAACTAACAGAATGAACTGAGAAGGTAGAAGACATGAGTCAATCTTCCTCGACTCGGAGTTGAGATTTAGCACTACACTACACCATGCTTCAGACTTGTTTTTCACATCAAAAAGTAGAGCATCCCCTTGAACCAGTGGGGGGGAAAAAAACATGTAACACGTCTCAAAACGATTCTAGGGAAAATTACTAGACAAGCTGAAAAATTCATGCATTCCCAAAATCAAATCAACAATGGCGAACAGAGGCTCGAGCCAAATGATACTACTCTCATCATTTCTCGGGTCTCCTGCACTTTAATGTCAACATTAGATTTCTGATCAAACTTGTTCTACGACTTACACCAACCTCCAAAATATTCAAAGAAATGAATACTCTTGAGTGAATTGAATTTCAGATATTTCTACAATTCCTATTTCTACAATTCCTATTTTTGTCCTTTTTTTCCCCCCTTTTTTTCCCCTTTTCACCTTCTAATTGATATGGGATGGATATCTCTGACTGAACACGAAGAAGCATGTTAAATCAAATAATATCAAATTATTAGGGTATTATAAAAAAAAAAATCATCATCTCATATAAAAGCGATTTCCAGTTCTATAGGCTGCCATTTCAAATGGGGGATCCTATAAATCTATCCAAGTAGCAATCAATTTACTTCTCCAAAATAATAACAACAGCTAGCAACAATGAATAATAGAAGAATTTAAAAGAATGGATTGAATTGGCAAACAAGGGCTCATCATTGATGTCGGAAGTTACCTCCAACGAAGAGCTTAGAGACGAGACCTCGAGAGGAGACGAGTTGAGAGGCGAGAGGGAATCTAGGGTTAGGGTTAGGGTTCGGGCTTCGAAGAATATTGATCGATAAGCGAGAAGAAATGCCTCTTAATGCCGCCATAACGAGCGAGTGCTACCTCGACTCGCTTCTTATTCTTAATTGTAGAGGGTACGGGTTTGGTTCGATCTCTGACCCGGCCCACAATCAGGCTTTTTTTTTTTTCCCTTCTTTTATAGCTTTTTATGGATTGTTTAGACTGCTACGTCTAAAGCCCAAGGCCCAAGGCCGAGTGTTGAAACTTTCAAACGGTTTCATTTTTTTTTCTTTTTGACAGAATAAAAGTAACTTGTAACGCATAAAAAAAATAATTAAATTTTAACCTATTGTTCTAAAGAGAGTATATTCAACTCTCTATCAACATATCATTTTTTTTATTATTAGATAGATAATTTTCTAACCTTAGTTCTCTTGAAATCTTTGATCAATGGCAATAGAGCCGAATCAATGTCATCCTTGACCATAAGCATTGAAAATAGTTTTTCCCTCTCCAGCTCATTATCATCCCTAGACACAAGCAATGAGATCCTTGACATGACTAAAAGACATCGTTTTTCTTCTTCCCGCTTCAAATGCAGTATCTGAGAGAACATTGGCTCGAACTTGGCGTTCGAATCAACAAAGACCAAACAAAACAGGAAACATAGACAATTCCTGTTGAGAAATACAAAATTCCGTCAAATGGCATGTACTCACAGAATCATCCTATTTCTTTCATTTCTGGGCTCGCAGTAAAAACAAAAAACACAAATGCTGTTTATATCATTTGCAGTTATATTGATTCCTCCTGAAGTCAACACAAGAAGCCATCTTTGCCCGTGTTCCCGTGACATATGCAGCAACAAATCCAATAATGCGAGCTCATCGTCTCGCGGTACACCATATCGATGAAATGGTCATTCTGTGACACGGAGAACAAAATTTACATGTCAGGAGTTGGGTGCAGAATATATCATGTAATCCTCAGAAAAGAAATTTTTGAAAAAAAAAAAGAAAAAGATGATTACAAGGAGAAGTTTTTTTTCATCCATGTAATCCTCAGAAGAAATGATGATTTCATTCCATTCAAATTACTTAACAAACACATCATGAAACAGTAGACAATACCAGCACAAGCCGTAATAGAGCAGCCCGGACCTTATATCTTGAAATCACTGGGCCATAGTTTGAAGCCGGCGTGGGAGTGAGAGATGGAGATGGAGATGGAAATGGAGCGGGTGGAGGAAAGGGTTGGAGCAAAGGGCACCATACGGACGCTGAGGAGGCTGTAGTGGCGGAGCAGTCGGCATAGAAGATGCAATCAGTGGCAATGCAGAAGATGACGGTGTAGGAAGAGAGAGGAAGTCGACGAAGAGGAAGCAAAGGCAAAGAAGAAACAACAACAGCAGACACCGGTCGACCGGTGTGCACCAACATGCACAGGCCATCGCTGTCGACCGCCCGGGCGACCGCAGAAGGAGACGGTCGACCGACTGGTCAACTGACTGACATGGCCTAACTCTCAGTTGGGCACGGTCGATCGGCAAGGTCGACCGGAACTTGGGTCAGTCGACCGACCGGTCGACCGACAGACGAATCTGGGCTGAATTCGGAAAGTGTTCTGAATTAGAAACGAGTCCAATAAGGAATCTGATTATTCTAGGGTTCCTTGGGTATAAATAGAGGAAAAAATCTTCTTCATATGTAAGGCTTGCAATGTATTGATTATCAAATCAATAAAGAAATCTCTCTTCCTTGTCCCGAGGACGTAGGCAAATTTACCAAACCTCGTTAATTCTTGTGTTTAGTTTTCTTCCATTGTTTTATTGTTCTTGTTGCTGATAGTTCTTCTCTATTGCATCTGTGACTTAAGGGCTCCGCAAGAGATTGTTGATCTGCGCGCAACAGACGGTAGGGCTGCAAAAAGAGAAGGTCTAAGGAGATTGGTAGTGTGGTGCTGCTGACACTAAGTCTGTGCAAGATATCTATATGCAAATATGATTATGAATTATCTTGAACCGGGTGGTTGTGAAACAACCATATGCTACCCTGTCCAATGTTCATCTTCTAGATGTGAAGATAGCAGCAAAATATCAACCAAAGTGCCTATATCTGTATGCTGACAACGTCGAGCCACTGAAAAGCGTGTCTACATTGATCTTAGCATGAGTAATTACACTGAAAAAAATTGACAAAGAGTCATGAGGAATATGAACATCTGGAACGCTAGCGGTGGATGATGATGTTGGTGGCTCCAGTGACAACTAAATTCGGAACAGCTTCCAGCCCTTCAAACTCACTGCTGCACTTGTCCAGATCCAGGAAGACACATGAGATGGAAAATGTTGCATCTTATATGCAGTGCAAAAGGAAAACTTAGCAGACCTGCAAAGACTATATTGTTGTCTGAAAATAGTGCAGGAGGGTGAAGAAAGAAACAGTAGCAACATGGCTTAAGGTATAAAAAGACTATTTGATTTTTAAATCACAAGAAAAACCAATCTAAATAAAATCATTTTGCGCCGTTAGAGACTGAAATATCAAAAAACTAGAGAGGATTTTTCCACCCTCAAATTGTAGAGTCCATTATGTTTGTGCATTTATTTGTATGCTCAAGCAACAGTGTATGCATGCTGTGTAGAGCCGGAGGCAGGGAGGGAAAGCTATAGAGGGGAAGAAGAGATGCATGTCAGTACAACTAAAAGCTGATAGTGTTGTTTGGTTATTGATATGCTTGTTATTACAACTGAAAGCTAAGTGTGCCAGCATAACTAATGATGCATGTCCATATTTTGAATCTAATCTCTCTCTCGTTCAAACTCCAGCCCAAAACTATGAAAGTTTTCTGGGGTTCATCCCATTCATCAAAAAGTTCCATCCTCGGTAAAGATCTTACCAGGAATTCTAACATAAAGACCTAGTAGAGGTTATGATATTTCAAGGAAGCACACTGGATGTTGACAGTTTAAATATTTTGCTCAGTGTAAATATGCATGTTCTTTAATGAGCGCTAGTTATGAGGTAAAATACCCAAGGGCAACAGGAAAAATATTAAAGACCTATTGTAGGCTGTCTAAAAATGACTAACAGACCAGCCATTAAGGAAGCAGAGTCTCAAGCTCTAGACGCGAGAAATCGATGCTCGCGTCTCAGCATTAAGACGCGTTGGCTCTACACCCGCGTCACAACGTTCAGACGCGTCGGCCCGAAGCCCGCGTCTCAGCATCAAGACGCGTCGGCCCGACGCCCGCGTCTCAGCATCAAGACGCGTCGGCCCGACGCCCGCGTCTCAGCATCAAGGCGCATCGGCCCGACGCCCGCGCCTCAGCATCAAGGCGCATCGGCCCGACGCCCGCGCCTCAGCATCCAGACGTGAAGGCCCGAAGCCCGCGTCTCAAACTTCAATGCGCGTTTGGCTCGACGCCCGCGTCTCAAACTTCAAGGCGCGTTCGGCCCAACGCCCGCGTCTCAGTTGCAACTGCCCTGATTGCGGGGCCAGTCACCGCGCATGTAGCGGGTAGTGGCCCCTCATTCGGGAGCGTTTTCAGGAGGCACCTTCACCCCCTGAGATCCCTATAAATAGCCTTGTTTGCTATGAAGAGAGGATCGGAGTTTTTGGAGAGAAGCTTAAAAAGAGAGAGGCTTGAGAGGATCGAAGCTTGGCAGAAGATCGGAGTTTTGAAGAGAGAGAGCTTTGAGATAGGGCATCATCAAAATTGATCGAATCCAGGCAGGAGGATCATCAAGAGAGAAGCACGACTCTTCAGCGAGCTTACTGAGTACTAGCCGCTCTTCGCCTACCTCCTCTTTGAGAGTTTTGGTAGACGGAGCTGAGTTACTCTTTCTACCGACCGAAGAGAAGACCCCCGACGGTCTAGGACGGTCATCTGGTCAACGGAGAACAAGATTCACTCTCCATCGCCACACGAAGAACCCAGCTTTAAACAAAGGGAAGATTCAGACATCCTCCCTCCCTTGTAACTGGAAAAGAGGGAAGAGTAGTTCTTTTGGTTGTAATCGTTTCGCTTGAATCAAGGAAATCTTTTACAGCTAAAACCACTTTCTCCGACCACCAAACTTTCCGGCCCCTACAAGAGATGGCGACTCCGCTGGGGAGTACCTTCGTTACTGACGAGCGCACCGTGGTGCAAGATGACGTTCTCCGTAAGGGGAAAATGGTCGAATCCCTCGTCGTCGAGTTCGACCAGGCGAAGTATGAAGAGTTCCTCTCTTCTGGCTCCAAGAGCCCAAAGACCCGCGTCTGCCGCAGGGTCTCAAGTGGACAGCCCCCTGAAGCCCAATCTGAGGCTCTATCGGGTGCTCCTGCTGCCCACTGTGCCAAGTTTGGTTCACGCGCCGACGCCTCCCAGAAGGCCCGCGTAACCTCAGACTTCTCTGCTGCGATCAACCGCGTCGCGCAGAACACACGCGCCAACGCCTCTCTGAAGGCCCGCGTGGTCCCCGGCACATCTACTGGTGCGATCGACCGTGTCGCACAGAACGCCCGCGTCAGCGTCTCTCAGGAGACCCGCGTGGCAAACACCCCTGGTTCTACAAACCAGGAAGTTGTTGGCTTCTCTCTTCCTCCACGGCGCAATCGGAATGCCGAGCGTCGACAGAGAAGACGCGCGCGTCAACACTCGGTCGGAACCGTTGGTTTTCTGACTGGGGTTGAACGCAGCGTACGATCCGATGCCTTGCCCGCACCTCGTCCAGTGCGAGAGGTCCGTGTTTGGCGACCCAAACGCGAGACTCCCAAGTTGAGCCCTCTGAAGACCAACTTGCCAAACGCCGAAGCGAAGCTTCTGCGTCTTGTCAAACGCAGGAAGCACGCGCCCATAGGCGTGGGGCCCAGCAGCCCACTCTCTCCCAAGTCTCTCTGCTCCAACGCAGCAGACAGCAACGCGAAAGTCGCGTCTCATATCAACAGAGACGCCAGACGCGCGTGACGCAGCCGCGACGCAACAGCCGCGTTTCTGAAACCTGTGTCCAGGCTGAACAGCACATGACTGTCTCCCGTCGTCGACGTTGCGAGACCAGTCTCTTTAATCCCCCTCCCACAGATTTGAGGGATTATTTGACAAGGAAGAGGAGTGCCAATCAGACCACTTCTCCATGCTGCTGTCAACAGCTCATCCAGATGCTCTCTGGATGCCATTGCGAGTCAGGCGTGCACCAGCCGTCTTTAATTAGACAGCTGACCCTGATTCCCCCATCAGCCAAGAGAAGACGCTCCCACAGGAGGAGAACCTTCTCAGATGTTGAATACCCGGAGCTTACTGCAAACATGACTAGCAGAAGCAAGGGAAAACAACTAATGGTCAACTCAGAGGAATCTGACTCTGAACCGGAGGGGGTGTATCAACACACTCGCACCCGGACAGGGGCCATTCCCCCAATTGACTATAATGCCTTAGCCCGCGGCATTAGAATGGGTGGTTCTCACTCCGCTATAGTGGAGTCGCAGGCTTCAAACTCTTCCGTCGAGAAGGAGGCTTCCGCCTACATGGCCGACACTCCTGAGGAGACGACCAGGCATTTAGAACAGACGCAGAAGCACCAGATGGATATAATCGCCTCTCAACAGAGATCCATTGACTCCCTCAAGCATATGCTTGAGAAATTGCTTGAAGAAAGAGCGAGATCTCCTCCTAGACGACCGAAGGGGAAAGGGAGAAAGGGAGGAAGCCCACCCTCCGAATCTTCTGACGAGACACGACGATCTACCTCGGATGTGTCCAAGCCCTCGTCGCAGGCAAGAAGCGACCAGACCCCGGGAAAGGCTCATGCTAAAAGAATGAGTCAACTGGAGCAGCGCCTCGAGGCCTGTAACGCCCCGATCCCAAAGATACGGGGACGTCACTGCAACGCATATACGTAGGCCAGATGGTGCCCCCACGTATATACGCTAAGCATAAGTACAACAAGTATCAGAGTACAACACACACAGCGTGGTATAATCATATGCCAACTTACAAAATATAAATACAAGGTTGCACAAGTTATGATAAGCAAAATCACTTTACAAGTGTCCTTTATCATAACCCAAGTCCAAAAGAACGATATACAATCAAAAATACAAAAGCGCTCACGTAAGGATGGAGATCCGTGAACCAAAAGAAGTGTCGGGCAGGATAGATCTAGAGCTGGTCAGCCTGCTCTCCTAGGTAAGCCAAGTCCTCTGTGGAAGGCTCCACTTCGCTCCAAGCCTCAGAATCTGAATATGCAAATCCAAAGGGTCAAGACATAATATAACAAATAAAAGATAGCCAAGTGGCAAGGATCATGAATAGAGATAATGAGATAGTACTAAGTAGCAATGCATGACAAGAGATGTAAACTAAGAAAGATAAAGTCATATGCGATAAATCTACAATTAATGTCTTATTATTATTACTTGTCTTACTGTGATATCTAGCTATGTGACCCAGCGTCCCAGAGCACATAGATCCATATCCTAGTGAAACAAGGTTGTTATTGGAAACAGCGGCTGTATCGACGAACTATGTTTGCAGTGGGTCCCGTGCATGCCCGGGACCACGGCCCAGTATTGTTCCGTTGCTTGAAGACGGAACCTGCCGCTAGGCTAACAGGAGGGTCTTATGTATGCCCTTGTCATGACAGTAAACAGGAAAGGGAGGAAGCACTCCCCTCGGTCCCCTGGAGTACCGCAGGTAAGACCGGAAAATATAGTGCACAACCTAATACCACTGTAAACACGAACACATATCGATATTCCGCATATTTCCCCTGTCCCCATGTAAGTGGGTATATTTATATAAAGGTCGGGTATATCATGCTTGGTGTTTGAGTGATAGCATGAAGGGGGGTGATATTTCATATTTAACATGATATGGAATAGTAATATATAACATGAGTCATGAAGCATAATAAAGCAAGATCCATCAGGTAACAAGTCATGCAGTACAGGTATGAAGCATAAACAAGGCTAAAACAGCATACATATATCAGGGAAATATCAAAAATTAGAAAGGAAAGGAGTCTGAATTCTGTCCCAGGATTTGACCTGGCGGTCGACCTCCGGTCGACTGCCGGTCGACTGGGATTTACAAAGGCGGTCGAGTGCCGGTCGAGTGCCGGTCGACCGTACAAGGTGCGTGAGCTCCAGGTTTGGCCGGTCGACTGCCGGTCGACTGGTCCACAACAAATTCCTTAAGCCGGTCGAGTGGTCGGTCGACTGCCGGTCGACCGCCAGCTCAAAGCTGTGCACTCTGTGCACATCGGCAGAGTGATCGGTCGACTGCCGGTCGACCGATCCTCTGGAATAAGCTGCTGTTAAGGCAGAAAATCAGAATTCGTGTGGGTTGATTCTAACAGATTAAAGGTAGGATTTTTATGTTATTAGGGGACCTGATCTATCATCACAAGTACACTAGAACAGAGAATAGCCATGGTGATTAATATGTCCACATGGGTATGTTGGAATTGGGTGTTAATGTCCTAAAAATAGGATTTTTATGTTATAATTGTACAAGGACCCCTACCCTAAGCCTATGGAATATTAGCTAGGTCTTGGTGAGTAAGATACTCACCTGGAGGGGTCAAATCTAAAGCTTGATCCAAGGATGGAGGTGTTGGCTTCAATCCACAAGTTGTTGATGAAGCTAGGGTTGAAGAACTCCCCCTTGGTGTTGTCTTGGGAAGTGATGGTTGAATCTGAGCTCCCTTGATGAAGCCCTAGATGAAAACCTTGAGATCTTGAGGTGGAAGTGAAGGGATTTGGGTGATTTTGGAGCTAGGGTTTGTTGAGGAAGGAGAAGGGAATTTTGAAGAAGATTTCTTCTCTTGGTGAAGAAATGAGAAAAAAGGGCAATTTGCAAATGACAATGCATATATAGGTTTGTGATTTTTGTAAAGGGAGAGGAATTAAAGTGAAAGGGAAGGGTTTTCTTGCAAAAAGAAGGGGTGAGGTGTCCCCTCCCTTGCCACTTGGCCGGCCATGAGAAGGAGAGAGAGTTAGTGGGGTTAGGTGAAGTGTGTGAGTGGGAAATGAGGTGGAAATGAAGTGGAAAAGGAATTTTGCAAATTTTGGAAAAATGTCCGAAATTCAAGTATCTCGGATTGGTCTGAAAATTTTACCAAAAATCAAGAAAAATATTTGAAGACCAATGGTGAAATTCGTTTGAAGAAATACTGTATAGATTTTTAGTTAAAAATCTTGGAATCAGTAATTTACCGACTCCGAAAGGATTTTCATAAATTTATAAAATTCTCAGAAAAAGAGTATAAGTAGGAAATATGATTCTAAGCAATAAAGTCTAAAGGACTTTCTAAAAATTCCTAACAGTTTGGAAGATAAAAATTCGGAAATCGGCCAGCGGTACTGGCCGACACCGGTTTGAATAAATTCATTTTAATTCCAGAAATTTCCAGAAAATCACATAAAATCTAAAATATTGGAAAATGATATTTGGAATTGAAATTGGTCAAATACGGAAGGTAAATCGGAAAATACGGTCGAAAGACTGATTGCGTAACTATGTACGTATACCGGGAGAGGGGTATTACAATCTACCCACCTTACAAAAATTTCGTCCTCGAAATTTCATAAGGTGAAAGATAACAGGAAAAGCAACGGATAGATATGGATATAAGGAAAGATAACGGCAAGGAAGAGTAGAAGAAAAGAGTCTTACCAAATCAAGATGTGAAAAGTTGAGGATAACGCTCCCGGATAACGTCCTCACGCTCCCAAGTGGCCTCCCCTGGCGCATGCCTGTTCCATGACACCAATACCAATGGAATAGCTCTATTCTTCAGTGTCTTGACACTCCTATCCAGAATGGCCAACGGCTGCTCTTGGTATGATAAATCCGGTTGTAGCTCCAGCTCGGAATGATCCAGAATATGGCTGTCATCCCTGACATACTTCCTCAACTGAGACACGTGGAAGACATTATGCACCCCGTCCAAAGATGGCGGTAATGCCAATCTATAGGACACATCTCCCACACGATCCAGGATCTCGAATGGGCCAATATACCTTGGACTTAGTTTCCCACGAGCACCGAACCGGATCACTCCCTTGGTAGGTGATATCCTCAAGAATACATGATCTCCAACCTGGAACTCCAATGGCCTTCTCCGAGTGTCTGCCCAACTCTTCTGCCTACTCTGAGCAGCCCTGAGATGATTTCTGATAATCCTGACTTTCTCTGTAGTCTGCATCAGAATCTCTGGTCCCAAAAGACTCCTCTCACCGACTTCATCCCAACAAATCGGTGATCGGCACTTCCTACCATACAATGCCTCAAAGGGTGCCATCTTAATACTTGCCTGGTAGCTGTTGTTATATGAAAACTCAGCCAAGTGAAGATGGTCTTCCCAAGATCCCCCAAAGTCAATCATGCAAGCCCTCAACATATCTTCGAGGATCTGGATAGTCCTCTCAGATTGTCCGTCTGTCTGAGGATGATAAGAAGTACTGAATTTCAGACGAGTTCCCAGACTTTCTTGGAGACTCTCCCAGAAATGAGATCTGAATCTGGTGTCTCTATCTGACACAATACTAACTGGAACTCCATGCAGACGAACCACCTCCTTCATATACTTATCTGCCAGAACCTCTGTCGACTGGCCTACCCTGAATGGTATGAAGTGAGCTGACTTGGTGAGGCGATCAACTATCACCCACACCGCATTATTACCCCTGGGACTCCGAGGCAATGCCGTCATGAAGTCCATGGTGATGTGCTCCCATTTCCACTCGGGTATCGGCAAAGGTTGAAGAAGTCCAGCTGATCTCTGATGCTCGATCTTAATCTGCTGACAAACCAAGCACTTGGCAACAAACTGGGCTATCTCCCTCTTCATAGCATTCCACCAAAAGTGTTTCTTCAGGTCCTGGTACATCTTGTTTCCCCCAGGGTGTATAGAATAAGCTGAACTGTGTGCTTCCTCCAAAATCTTCTGTCTGACTTCTCCTCGGGGAACACAAAGTCTATCTCCAAAATACAATGCACCATCTGGGTGAATGCAGATATCCGACCTCAATCTAGCTTCCACCTGAGCTCTGAATGTCTGCAATCTGGGGTCCTCCTTCTGAGCTCCCTTGATCTCCTCTATCAATGATGACTGGATCTGTAAAGCCATGAACTGCCTGGCCTTATCACCTCCTCGCACTAACATCAAATCCAATCTGATGAATTCCTGAATCAACTCCCTCTGCTGCGTGAGGTGGACTAGCACTCTGTTCTCTGGCATCCTGCTCAGTGCATCCGGTACGGTATTGACTTTGCCTGGATGATACTGCAAGTCAATATCGTAGTCCGCCATAAGCTCCAACCACCTCCTCTGCCTCATATTTAACTCCTTCTGTGAGAAAATATACTTGAGGCTCTTGTGGTCTGTGTATATCAACACCTTGTCTCCCAGAAGGTAGTGTCTCCAGATCTTCAAAGCAAATATCACAGCTGCCAACTCCAAGTCATGAGTTGGGTAATTCCTCTCATGAGGCTTCAACTGCCTAGATGCATATGCTATAACATGATCATGTTGCATAAGCACACACCCCAGGCCTTTACCTGATGCATCACAGAAAATGACCATCCCTCCTCTTCCTGAAGGAGTCCTCAAAATTGGAGCTGTGATAAGCCTCTGCTTCAACTGCTCAAATGCTGCATCACAATCTTCTGTCCATATGTATCTCTCCCCTTTTCTGGTGAGCCTGGTCAACGGAGCTGCAAGTCTAGAGAAATCCTGGACAAAGCGCCTGTAATATCCGGCTAGTCCAAGAAAGCTCTTTATCTCAGTCACCGACTTCGGAACTGGCCAATTCTGCACTGCCTGGACTTTACTAGGATCAACTGAAATTCCTTCTGCTGAAACTATGTGTCCAAGGAAAGCTATGCTGTCCAACCAGAATTCACACTTGCTCCACTTGGCATGAAGCTGCTCTTGCTGAAGGGTCTGCAACACAATCCTCAAGTGCTCTGCATGCTCCTTCTCATTCCTTGAATAGATCAGGATGTCATCTATGAATACAACTACAAACTGATCCAGGTAAGGGGAGAACACTCGGTTCATCAAGTCCATGAAGACTGCAGGGGCATTGGTGACTCCGAAAGGCATAACTAGAAATTCATAGTGGCCATATCGGGTCCTGAATGCAGTCTTCGGAACATCCTCCTTCTTCACCCTCAGCTGATGGTAACCCGACTGCAAATCTAACTTAGAAAATACACGGGCTCCATGGAGCTGATCAAATAAATCATCAATCCGGGGCAAGGGATACTTGTTCTTGATGGTGACCTTGTTCAACTCCCTATAATCAATACAAAGCCTCTTACCACCATCCTTCTTACTCGCCAAGAGTACTGGAGCTCCCCATGGTGAAGTGCTCGGCCGAATCAATCCCTTGTCCGAATACTCCTGCAGTTGCTTCTTCAGGATCTCCAACTCCGTCGGTGCCATCCTGTACGGAGCCTTAGATATAGGAGCTGTCCCTGGAACTGTATCAATGGAGAACTCCACTATCCTCTCTGGTGGAAGTCCTGAAATCTCAGCAAAGACTTCTGGAAATTCATCCCACACTGGCACTCCCTTCAGAACCTCCGAAGTGGTCATCTGAATCTTCCTCTTAGCAGGCTTCACTTCTCCGCTAAACTGGAACTCCGGCTGACGCGGGATTCTGAAATTGATCTTCCTTCCTCTACAGTCAATCACTGCATAGTACTGACTGAGCCAAGTCATGCCTAAGATTACGTCGTACCCTTTGGTGTCTAGTACGAGCATATCTATGGCCAAGATCTTCCCACAAAGTTCCACTGGACAGTCAGCACAAACTCTAGAAGATACAACTACCCCATTCCCGGTACTTATCTCCCACTTGTGGTCTAAAGCCTTAACAGGTATGGAATGAACAGCCACAAAATGGTCGGAGATATAACAGTGGGATGCACCTGAATCGAAGAGAGCGAGAACGGGTATAGAATGAACTCTGATGTTACCTGTAATCACCTCCTCTGAAGCCTCAGCCTCCTCCGCTGACAGGTTGTAGGCCTGACCTCTACCACGTCCTGCTGCCGTCCTGGCTCCTCTCTGCACTGGGCGAACAACACGCGGTGGAGGAAGGGGAAGAGCTCTCCTCATCACTGGTCCCTGGTGCCTCTGCCCAACTGGCCCTGGTAGTACCCTCTGTACATTCTGCCCTTGAGGTGCCGGCAAGGTTTGATTAGCAAACCCCACTCTCCTGTGCGGACAGGTCTCCACGGCATGGTCTCGTGCTCCACACACCAAACACCATCCGTTTGCCCTCCGGCAATCCTGCTGAGAGTGTCCTGGTTTCTGGCAGAAATTGCAGATAAGACCTGGTCGAGCCACCTGGTAAGGAACTGCCCTGAATGGTTGCCTGGCCTGGACCTTCGCTGCTCTGGATGGTCCTCCTCTGCCCACCGGCACAAACGGCCTCTTCATGGCCTTGTTCTCTTGCTTCTTCTGAAACCCACGCTCCACCTCTCGAGCGATGGTGAGAACCTCAGCATAGGTCTTCAGCTGCTGGGGCATCAGAAACATCTGGATCTCCATCTGTAAACCCTGCTGAAACCTGCTTGCCCTCTTCTCTTCATCTGACACCATGTAAGGGGCAAAGCGACTCAGCCTGAGGAATTCTGCAGCATACTCATCCACGGATCTATCCCCCTGTTGAAGCCTGATGAACTGCTCCTCCATGTCCCTCTGAGCAGTGGCGGGAAAGAACCTGCTATAAAAGCTCTTGGAGAACGTATCCCAAGAGATAGGTTCCTTCAAGCGAGCCTCCTCTGCAAGCCACCAAGTCCTGGCTATGTCCTTCAGCTGGATCTTTGCAACCTCCACTTGGTTCTCCTTAGGCACCCTGGCGGCGTTCAGCAGATCGGTGGTGTCTGTCAACCACTGTTCAGCCTCCAATGGTCTCTCGACTCCCGTGAATACGGCCGGTTGCAGCCGCCGAAAGTCTGACACGTTCCCAGGCCTTTGCTCCTTCGGAGCTGCCAACTCCTGCCTGAGGAGCTCAGTCTGCTGCTGCTGATTCTCCATTTGCTGTTGCTGGTTTCCCAGCATAGTCTGAATGATCCTCAGGACATCAGCACCCTCTCCTCCTACGGGTCCATTCGGTACTTGCCCGACATTGTTGCGACCCGAACGTCTCTCCATACCGAAAGGGATAAGATCTGGAATTGGAAACAAGGGAAAGGAGTTTAGGATACGAAGGAATTGATCAACGAAGGAATCAAGAAGGACTTTATAACTTTGTACATTGTAGTTGGCATTAGCAAATCACTAGAATTTGCCACTTGGTTGTACTTTTAGGTTTGAGAGCCTAGGCTCTGATACCAACCTGTAACGCCCCGATCCCAAAGATACGGGGACGTCACTGCAACGCATATACGTAGGCCAGATGGTGCCCCCACGTATATACGCTAAGCATAAGTACAACAAGTATCAGAGTACAACACACACAGCGTGGTATAATCATATGCCAACTTACAAATATAAATACAAGGTTGCACAAGTTATGATAAGCAAAATCACTTTACAAGTGTCCTTTATCATAACCCAAGTCCAAAAGAACGATATACAATCAAAAATACAAAGCGCTCACGTAAGGATGGAGATCCGTGAACCAAAAGAAGTGTCGGGCAGGATAGATCTAGAGCTGGTCAGCCTGCTCTCCTAGGTAAGCCAAGTCCTCTGTGGAAGGCTCCACTTCGCTCCAAGCCTCAGAATCTGAATATGCAAATCCAAAGGGTCAAGACATAATATAACAAATAAAAGATAGCCAAGTGGCAAGGATCATGAATAGAGATAATGAGATAGTACTAAGTAGCAATGCATGACAAGAGATGTAAACTAAGAAAGATAAAGTCATATGCGATAAATCTACAATTAATGTCTTATTATTATTACTTGTCTTACTGTGATATCTAGCTATGTGACCCAGCGTCCCAGAGCACATAGATCCATATCCTAGTGAAACAAGGTTGTTATTGGAAACAGCGGCTGTATCGACGAACTATGTTTGCAGTGGGTCCCGTGCATGCCCGGGACCACGGCCCAGTATTGTTCCGTTGCTTGAAGACGGAACCTGCGCTAGGCTAACAGGAGGGTCTTATGTATGCCCTTGTCATGACAGTAAACAGGAAAGGGAGGAAGCACTCCCCTCGGTCCCCTGGAGTACCGCAGGTAAGACCGGAAAATATAGTGCACAACCTAATACCACTGTAAACACGAACACATATCGATATTCCGCATATTTCCCCCTGTCCCCATGTAAGTTGGTATATTTTATATAAAGGTCGGGTATATCATGCTTGGTGTTTGAGTGATAGCATGAAGGGGGGTGATATTTCATATTTAACATGATATGGAATAGTAATATATAACATGAGTCATGAAGCATAATAAAGCAAGATCCATCAGGTAACAAGTCATGCAGTACAGGTATGAAGCATAAACAAGGCTAAAACAGCATACATATATCAGGGAAATATCAAAAATTAGAAAGGAAAGGAGTCTGAATTCTGTCCCAGGATTTGACCTGGCGGTCGACCTCCGGTCGACTGCCGGTCGACTGGGATTTACAAAGGCGGTCGAGTGCCGGTCGAGTGCCGGTCGACCGTACAAGGTGCGTGAGCTCCAGGTTTGGCCGGTCGACTGCCGGTCGACTGGTCCACAACAAATTCCTTAAGCCGGTCGAGTGGTCGGTCGACTGCCGGTCGACCGCCAGCTCAAAGCTGTGCACTCTGTGCACATCGGCAGAGTGATCGGTCGACTGCCGGTCGACCGATCCTCTGGAATAAGCTGCTGTTAAGGCAGAAAATCAGAATTCGTGTGGGTTGATTCTAACAGATTAAAGGTAGGATTTTTATGTTATTAGGGGACCTGATCTATCATCACAAGTACACTAGAACAGAGAATAGCCATGGTGATTAATATGTCCACATGGGTATGTTGGAATTGGGTGTTAATGTCCTAAAAATAGGATTTTTATGTTATAATTGTACAAGGACCCCTACCCTAAGCCTATGGAATATTAGCTAGGTCTTGGTGAGTAAGATACTCACCTGGAGGGGTCAAATCTAAAGCTTGATCCAAGGATGGAGGTGTTGGCTTCAATCCACAAGTTGCTGATGAAGCTAGGGTTGAAGAACTCCCCCTTGGTGTTGTCTTGGGAAGTGATGGTTGAATCTGAGCTCCCTTGATGAAGCCCTAGATGAAAACCCTTGAGATCTTGAGGTGGAAGTGAAGGGATTTGGGTGATTTTGGAGCTAGGGTTTGTTGAGGAAGGAGAAGGGAATTTTGAAGAAGATTTCTTCTCTTGGTGAAGAAATGAGAAAAAGGGCAATTTGCAAATGACAATGCATATATAGGTTTGTGATTTTTGTAAAGGGAGAGGAATTAAAGTGAAAGGGAAGGGTTTTCTTGCAAAAAGAAGGGGTGAGGTGTCCCCTCCCTTGCCACTTGGCCGGCCATGAGAAGGAGAGAGAGTTAGTGGGGTTAGGTGAAGTGTGTGAGTGGGAAATGAGGTGGAAATGAAGTGGAAAAGGAATTTTGCAAATTTTGGAAAAATGTCCGAAATTCAAGTATCTCGGATTGGTCTGAAAATTTTACCAAAAATCAAGAAAAATATTTGAAGACCAATGGTGAAATTCGTTTGAAGAAATACTGTATAGATTTTTAGTTAAAAATCTTGGAATCAGTAATTTACCGACTCCGAAAGGATTTTCATAAATTTATAAAATTCTCAGAAAAAGAGTATAAGTAGGAAATATGATTCTAAGCAATAAAGTCTAAAGGACTTTCTAAAAATTCCTAACAGTTTGGAAGATAAAAATTCGGAAATCGGCCAGCGGTACTGGCCGACACCGGTTTTGAATAAATTCATTTTAATTCCAGAAATTTCCAGAAAATCACATAAAATCTAAAATATTGGAAAATGATATTTGGAATTGAAATTGGTCAAATACGGAAGGTAAATCGGAAAATACGGTCGAAAGACTGATTACGTAACTATGTACGTATACCGGGAGAGGGGTATTACAAGGCCCTTACCAACCGTAAAGGCCTCCAAGAAGCTGGGGTAGTCCGGCCCTATCGGCCGAGTGGGACTTAGTCCCGTACCCTCCTAAGTTCAAGGCTCCAACTCTCCAAGCATTCGACGGGAAGGGGTCACCCAACCAGCACATCTACTACTTCAAATCCCAGACCGGGAATGTGGTAGATAACGATGCCATCCTGGCGCGACTGTTCATCGGCACCCTGAAAGGGTTGGCCTTTGAATGGTTCATGAAGCTCCCCGAAGGTTCCATCAAGAACTGGGGCGACTTGGAGAAGCTGTTTCTAACACGCTTCTTCGAAGATGATTCGGAGGTCACAATGCCTACCCTTTTAGCTACAAAACAGCGAAAGGGAGAGTCCGTCAAGTCTTTCGTAGAAAGATTTCGGAACATGGCACTCCGATGTCCAAGCGGCATGACCCAGGCCACCCTGGTGGAAACATGTCGCCATAATCTCCAAACCTCACTCCTTGCTCAAATAGGAGTTGCTGAAAGCCGCACCTGGAAACAATTAGTCCAGCAAGGTGAACAGGCTGAGGAGATTGTCGCCCGCGTCAGAGCGGAAGAAGGCAAGCCCAGGCCAGAGAGGTCGACAAGGCGTGCACCAGACACATCCCTCCAAACCAAGCGGAAGGATAATTTGGCGACGGAGACCAAATCTCCACCAAACCTCAAACAGGCAGGGCAAGTGGCTCTTCAAGCCAGCCACGCCCCAACAAGCAGTATTCCTTCAAGGAGGAACACGTCGATTCGCTCTTCAAGCTACTCAACAAGAGCAATCGACTGAAGCTCCCTGAAATTAGACGCCCGGAGGAGGTCGGCAAGACCGACAATCCCACCTACTGCTTATACCACAGGATGCTCGGACATCCTACCAAAAGCTGCTATGTCTTTAAGGACATCCTTCAAGCTCTGATTGACGCGGAGGTATTAAAACTCCGACCGGAGCAGAAGAAGATGACGGCCAACATGACGTCGATTCTCCAGTTTGGGACACGACCCCGACACCCGTGGGGGTGATCTCTGTCCCGAAAGGAGAATTGAGGGTGGTCAACACAGACCCTCATCAGCAGCAGGAGAAAGGCTTGGTACCCGTCCCTACACCTCGAAGGGAAATCATGTGGGTCCACCCTGACCTCGTCGACGAGCAACAATGGACGACTGTGACCAACAGGAAGTCCAAAGGCAAAGGGAAGGCTTCATCTTGCCATGTGATATGCGCCTCTTCTCGAGAAGCGGACACTGATGTTCCCTCACTGACTGACTCAGAAGAGAAAACAATAGTCCTGGCCGCAGAGCCCAGCCAACCTACGGCGGGGACCCGTTCAGGACAGGCATACTTGAAGCAGTACGGCGAGACAGCAGCGGCTTCTCCGCAACCAGCCGTGGAACCAGCCAAGCCCTCCTCTAAACAGCCTGGGGAGAAGCAGAAAGAAACTCGGTTTTCTCGAGTTCTTGCAAAAGGTGTAACAGAAGGATCCTCAACACCTTACCGCTTCGACGTCTTGGCTCAACTAGCCAACATCCCGGCACGCATTACCTTGTATGAGCTCCTGAGGCTATCAAAGTCAACCAGGGAGGCTCTACAAGAAGCTCTGGCAAATGCTGAGGTCTTTATGACCCGCGTGCCAAGGGAGGAAGATGAAGAGGATTGCCTCCACACCTCCCCAAATGCTCCCTGCATCACCTTCACAACAGATGACATGCAGGTTAAAGGGAAGCATGACCGACCCCTATACTTCACAGGGTATATTGGGTCATCTGAGGTGAACCGCATCCAGGTAGACCCAGGGTCCGCGCTGAGCATCATACCTCGCCGGGTTATGCAGTTTCTAGGCATTCCTACCCATCGTCTGAGCCCTACCCAGACGACTATTTACGGGTTCAATGCCAACAGCTCCCGCCCAATGGGGAAGATCAAGCTCAAATGCCAGATCGGGAGCCTCAAGTCAGAAGTGACGTGTTACGTCATTGACGCGGACACTTCTTACAACCTGTTGCTGGGACGACCATGGATTCACCGCAATTCCATCGTTCCCTCTACTCTCCACCAAGTCATGAAATACATTGACGAGAGTGGACAGGTCCGAACGTTGATTGCCGAAAGGCATCCGTTTAAAGGGGTTGAAAATTATTTCACGGACTCCCTCTTATATCAGGATCCGGAGGAGACTAATGAAACCCCACAACCAGAGGAGCCAGACTCTGGTAATGAAGCTGACGTTGAGCCTGAGAAAGAAGAGTGCCTGTGGGAGTTGGAGCCCATTGTAAAGAGCACTAATAAGCTCGATGTTGATACCACCGACGATGCGGGTGGTTGGTACATTAATGAAGATTTAGACTTTGCGTATTTCCCTGTGTATGTTTCCGATTCAATACCGTCGGATACCACTACCGACGTGGACGATGACCTCTGGTCGGCAATAGATGCCTTGACATCTTTGCATGTACCGGTGAAATCATCCTTCGGGACATACCAAGATAATGGTGACGCGCAAGAGTCTGTATTCATGGTTCCAGCCGGACGAAAAGGCCAAAGACCAATACTTTTTGGGCGAATCGCATCTGAACCAATGCCCCACGAAGAATCGGAAGGTGAGGATGAATCCCCTCAGTTCGATCATTATGAACCAAGAACGCTCAAGATGATGAAGCGCATGGGGTATGATCTAACCAACAGGCCTGGGTTGAACTTCGGAAAAGGAAGAAGAACACTGCTTCGATCCTTTGTACCGAAAGGGAAAACCCCTGATTACTATCATCGGACGCGCCGGGGGTTGGGCTATATATCAACTCCAGTGCCATCAGCCTCTGATTCGGAGAGACTGTCAAGTCATGACTGCTCATCAGACACGTCGTCATGGGAATCAGATGTCAGTGTCGGCAACATCTTCAAAGGGCTTTCAGTAAACATGGTTTCGACAAGCCATCTGGAGGATGAAGATGAAGAAATGATCCAATCCGATACAGATCCTTGGATCAAACATTTGAATGCTCTTTGGGACACCCGCTTTGAACAGCGTGAGCCACCCACAGAAGACAAGGTTGTTCAAGTCAACCTAGGAGATGAAGACAATCCTAAACCCATCTTCATAAGTGACGGCCTGTCGCCTCCAGAGAAGAAGGATCTAATATCTCTTGTACAAGAGTATATAGATGTCTTCGCCTGAAATTATGAGGACATGCCTGGACTTGATCCTCAAGTGGCTATGCATCGCCTCAACATCAATCCGGACATGAAGCCCGTTAAACAACAGCAGCGACGGTTCCGTCCAGAGATAATAGAGGCAATCCAATCAGAAGTCAGGAAGCTTATTGACTCCGGCTTTATCAGGGAGGAACAGCATCCCGACTGGGTAGCCAACATCGTCCCCGTCGCCAAGAAGAACGGGAAGATCCGGATCTGCATCGACTTCCGTGATCTAAACGAGGCCTGCCCCAAAGACGAATTCCCATTGCCAATCACAGATGTCATGATTGACAATACTTGTGGATTCGAGCGAATGTCCTTTATGGACGGGTTCTCAGGATATAATCAAATCAAGATGTATCCCGATGACGAAAAGCACACCTCCTTCAGGACACCTCTAGGGGTATATTGCTACACCGTCATGCCCTTCGGTCTGAAAAATGCGGGGGCAACCTACCAAAGGGCCATGAATGCCATTTTCCATCGGCAGATACGCAAAACGGTGGAATGTTATGTCGACGACATTGCGGTGAAAAGCCGCACTAAAGGTGATCACATAGCAGACCTGAGGGTGGTCTTCGACATCATGCGGGCTCATCAATTGAAGATGAACCCCACCAAGTCCTTCCTGGGGGTAGCCAGTGGCAAATTCCTAGGGTTTGTTGTGACTTCCACAGGAATCCATTTGGATCCGGAGAAAGTCCGTGCTATCCAAGAGATGCAACCCCCAGAAGCCTCAAGGAGCTCAGAGGATTACAAGGACGATTGGCATACATCCGCAGATTCATTTCAAATCTCTCTGGGAGATGCCAACCCTTCGCTAAGCTGATGAAGAAGGGCGTTTCGTTCATTTGGGACGACGCTTGCCAGCAAGCATTTGAGGAGATCAAGCACTACCTCACCCAACCACCAGTCCTGGCAGCTCCGGTATCCGGAAAGCCTTTCCTGGTGTACGTCCGATCAATGGATCATTCTTTGGGAGCTCTACTAGCTCAGAATGATGACCAGGGGCGAGAACAAGCAATCTACTACCTGAGTAGAACGATGATCGGAGCCGAACATCGGTACAACCCGATCGAGAAGGAATGTTTGGCATTGGTGTTCGCCATTCAGAAAATGCGACACTATCTGGTGGGCCAAACCATAAATGTCATATCCAAAGTCAACCCCCTGAGGTTACTCATGACAAAGCCTTCTTCACTAAATGGCCGGCTGGCAAAATGGGCCATATTGCTATCACAATATGAGATGCATTTTCTGCCACAAAAAGCCATTAAAGGACAAGCGGTGGCGGACTTCCTAGCTGAACACCCAGATCCCAGGGCAGCCAAACTCTACGAGGATCTCCCAGATGAGGTCGCCGAAGTCTGCCTAGCTCAGACGTCGTTCGAAAGTCAAGTATGGCAACTTTTCTTCGACGGTGCATCAAGGGCAAGCTCGGAGGGACACACAGTAGCGGGGGTAGGAGTGGTACTCGTCTCCCCACAAAATTACGTGATTCCCCGAGCTATCTCGTTAACCGAGCCCTGTTCCAACAATGTGGCGGAATACAACACTCTTTTGATTGGGATGCAATTCGCCGATGAGATTGGCGTTAAAAATCTCGAGGCATACGGTGATTCTAAACTCATCGTCAGCCAAGTTCGCGGAGAGTATGAGGTCAGGCATGAAGATCTAGTACCCTACTACAACGCGACAATTCACATGGCCGAGAGGTTTTCAAACTTCTACATCGACCATGTACCGCGCAAGCAAAATGCGCATGCAGATGCACTTGCATCCCTTGCTGCCTCCTTAGCTCTTCCAGCTGGAGCAATGGAGAAGGTATTCGTCTATAGCCACGACCTATACTGCCCAAAAAGTCCCCTCGGAGACTACCAGAGGTCAACGGGAGATCGTCGCGGTAAGGAAACACTTGAAGTGTCGACCGATCCAGAACTTAAAGACTGGCGATTCCCCTACATTGATTTTGTCTTGTACGGCATCTTGCCCGAAGACACCAGGGAGGCGGCTGCCATCCGAAGGAAAGCCTCCAAATTCTACTACAATGCGATTTCGCGAACATTGTATCGTAGATCGCATGATGGGATCCTGCTCCGGTGCCTCTCATTAAAGAAGCCCACGAAGTGTTGAAAGAAGCCCACGATGGTACGTGTGGAGCTCATCAACCTGGCCCGAAGCTGGCAAACCGACTCCAAAGATTGGGTTACTACTGGCCCAAGATGGTTGCCGATGCTGTTGCCTATGCCAAAAGATGTCACGCCTGTCAAATACATGGCGATTTCATCCATCAAGCACCAGGATACCTCCACTCTACGACCTCTACCTGGCCGTTCGAAATGTGGGGGATGGACGTGGTTGGTCCTATCAGCCCACCATCATCAAAGGGACATCGGTTCATTCTAGCGATAACCGATTACTTCTCAAAGTGGGCCGAAGCTATCCCTTTGCAAGAGGTGAAATCTTCTAACGTGATCAAGTTCGTGAAACATCACGTTATTTACCGGTTCGGTGTGCCTCGGCGGATTGTCCATGACAATGGACCCCAGTTCATCAGCCAGGCTTTTCAGAGATTCTGCGCCAAGTTCAGAATCCAGAGTGTGTCATCAACGGCATACTATCCGCCCGCTAACGGCCTCGCAGAAGCTTTCAATAAGACTATTGGCAAGCTTCTCAAGAAATTCGTCTCGAAAAGTCAACGAGACTGGGACGATAAGTTGGGCGAATGCTTATGGGCCTATCGCACGACTGTGCGAACCCCAACTAAAGCCACGCCATTTTCCTTGGTGTACGGATGCGAAGCCGTCCTTCCACTGGAAATCCAAATTCCATCTCTTCGCGTCGCCTTGACAGCGGAAATGACAACAGAGGAGAAGCATCGACAGCAACTCCAAGAATTGGAAGCCTTGGACGACAAGCGTCTTCAGGCCCAACAACAAATCGAGCTTTACCAAGCTCGTATCACCAGAGCCTTCAACAAGAAAGTCAAATCGCGAACTTTCAGGAAAGGCGACCTCGTCTTAGCCGTCCGAAGACCCATGGTCATGACACACAAGACGAAAGGAAAATTCCAACCCAAATGGGAAGGACCATTTGTGGTAGAGTCAGTCTACTCAAATGGATCGTATCGCCTCATAACCTCAAATGGCGATACACTCATGATGCCAATCAATGGCAAATTCCTGAAGAAATACTATCCCTAGATGGCATTCTTCCACCGATCAAGTTAAAAATACACCTCTGATCAAACATCCGACGCCCTTGACGGCTAAGGATAGAAGAAAATGTTGGCTTTTAAGCCCAACATAAGTCTTCGACAACTCACCATGCTGAGGGGAATAGCATGGCTAGCCCGACTCAAACGGTAGTTGGTAAAGGCGTGACAAACCCGTTGACAGCTGAGGATTTGCTAAAAATCCTAAGGGACACGTTCCCATTTGATCCGACGCCTCCGACGGCTAAGGATGGAAGAAAATGTTGGCTTTTAAGTCCAACATAAGTCTTCGACAACTCATCATGCTAAGGGGAATAGCATGGCTAGCCCAACTCAAACGGTAGTTGGTAAAGGCACCTCAAATCCGTTGACAGCTGAGGGTTTGCTAAAAATCCTAAGTGGATTTGATTCCACTCTTCCCTCCAAAAATCCCTTACCAATTCTCATCCATAGAATGGTAGGACCACAAAATGCAATCATTACCATGTTAACACTATACCTCTGGTAATGAATACTCTTCGTCGAGTACAAACCTGGCTTGTTAACTCTGCATAGAGTAACAAACTCTCAAATTTGCCAAGTTAACACTATACCTCTGGCACCTCAAATTCCACTTGTCAATTCTCATCAACAGAATGACAGGTCCTCAAATTGCTCCTATCGTAAGCAAATTCTTGTCAAGTTAATATCACACCTCTGACAAAACTACTGTTTAAAGTTAACATTACACCTCTAAGCGGTACCTCGAGTGCCTGTCAAGTTAATATCACACCTCTGACAGTCACCTTTCTTCAGACTTCCATATCGAAGCTGAAATAGACGATGCCAAGTTAACACTACACTTCTAGCATCCGAGTCATTGCTAAGTTCAACAATACACCTATGGCTATGACCTTTCCTTGACTTCCTTAAGCCGAGACGACTAATGCCAAGTTCAACATTACACCTCTAGCATTTCTATCACTGTTAAGTTAAACATCACACCTATGACAGTGACACCCTCAGTTTTCCCAAATAAAACTGAGATGCTGATGAGTTAGGTTAATATCACACCTCTAACTCACGTCCTTGTCAAGTTAATATTACACTTCTGACAAGACTACTTCTAAACCGTTAAGTTAATATCACACCTCTAACGGTAAAAATCCTACTAGATTCCCCACGAGTCTAGTTTCATTTGATATTCTCCCCAACCGAGTATCAAATTCATTTTGGAGGCATTGTTGGTTAACATTACACCGATAAACAATGCTTCCATCAAAATCCCCAGCTGATCTTAAATCAAGTTAATCCCAAATCCTTGATAAAAGTTCACCTTCTCTGGGGGTACGCGCTCCACTCGTCACTTTCTTTTATAAAGTGGCGGGTCCACCAAAATTATTCTTTTGCTTCTAAAACAAAACGTTCAAGACAACAGAAAGAGGCAAAAAGAAAAGTGTCACTTTTATTCATATCCAAACACATGAAAGTGATACAAAACGCTCTCTTATACAATAAGATTGAGTGTTACAATTAAGGAGTACAAAGAAGTCCCTCTCTCTCTCTGAGGCCGTACTCACTCCTTGAAACTGCATCTGATCCCAGGTGCACAATTGGAGCCGGTTGCGCTTTGATGCGTGACGCCAACTTCGAAAGCGCCCTAGCTGACCAAGCCAAGAGCAATGGTGTTCTTGAGGTCCAGTGGCAATAGAAGGTCCTGCAACCCTTCGTTCAGGCGCGTCTCTTTCCCTAGTAGACTATCCAACAAACATGGAGTCACTCTTGGGGTAAGAGCAGAAGAAGTTTCGGAGTCATCACAAAGGATGCCACCCTCCACTCGGTCCAGCGGCAGCAGAGAGTCCTGCATTCATCACCATCCCTTTTCCCAGCAGGCCATCCAACGGAGTGTCCTTGATGTGACTTCCGGAGTGGGAGAGGAAGAGGATCTCATCCGCCGCCGCAACCGTCGGACCACCCTCGCCGGTACTCAGCCTATCCGTCTCTTGCACCAGATCTGAAGAGACCTTGGCGAGGGTTGGGTCCTCGTCAGAGATGTAATATACTCTCTTATAGGTGACGAGGACCATAATATATTCTCTCATAGGTGAAGGTTGAACGAGTTCGCCGACCGAAGTATTCTTCCAAGGGCCCAGCAAGCCTGCAAGGAACAAAAAGAGAGAATTAGAACAATCTGTAGCTTAGTGTAAACAGAGAAAAACTAAGTCAGCAGAGGCAAACGCGGGAATGATCCACGCAGTCAGCCAAATGCGGGAATGATCCATGCAGTCTACCAAGACGCAGGAATGACACGTGCAGCAAGCCAAACTGTTGCGTCAGCAGAGACAAACGCGAATCAAAACGCGGTCCCATTCTGTGCCTAGGTCAAAGAGCACAAACGCCGAAAAGGCACAGACGCCGAAAATTGCCATCTCCATGAACAGGAGTTGCAAGGTGCGGGTCTGAAACCTTTTTGGAATTCGTCCAAGGCATTGGCCATGAAACGCGCTAAGGCACAAGCCATAAAACGCGCCAACACCAAGGGCCAAAGATTCCTGCACGCGCGTCCGGAGAAGTTCAAGCCCATGGTACAAATTCCAGAAGGAGTGCACCAATGCACTTCATGAGGGGGTCCAGATGACATGAAGCCAAGGTACAGGCCATGGTAGATCTAAGATGTCATGGTGAAACGAACTGCATACCCGTAGAGACCTCTGTCAAGAGTTGTAATCTCTGCACCAGGACGCAAACGCGGTCACAGGGCAAAGAGTTGTTTTCTCCTAAAGAGACCAAACAGGAGCTTAAAAGCCCTGGGTCATCTTCAGAGCCATCCTCATCCATGGAGACAATTCGCTGAGGAAGATGAAGGTTCTCAAAGCGCTCTCCCTTTCAAAAAACAAAATAGTCCAAAGGCAGGATTGAAGGGAGAAGGGGCGCCCTATTTATAGGCAGCTCCTGATAACAGCGGTTAATGGCCCCGTAATCTGAACCGCCGGCATTAATAACTGCACAACTGCCAAGATCCAATAAAGGCCGGACGCGTGTAACGCTGCTTCGAGAACCGCCGCTGGCGCTGATCTCCAACCGCCCGCACTGGTTTCTCATTTAAGAGAATCAATACTCAAGCCCAATCAGCAGCCGACGCGTGGACAACCGCTTCGGGAAACAGAGCGGAAAATCCGCATCTGACGTTTAAAGATCACACCAAATCTCTATGACAGGCTGTATGTAACGCCTGGGAGTTTACACCCAGACGCGGATTGAAGAACTATCCACCCATCCGCGTCCCAGAAAGATGCCTGCGCGAGTCAAAGTCGCGTCCCCTCAGAATTAAGGGAAAGGCACAAGGCTGCGTCTCCCGCGTCTGCCTGATCCGCTTCCTTCTTCGCAGAAGCAGATCCGCGTTATTCAGAGCCGCGTCTCCCTGAACGAATGCCGCGTCTCATGAAACAATGATGGCCGCGTCTCCCTATGGATTGATGCCGCGTCTTGTCAAAAGGACTTAGTCCTGCCTAAGTTCTCATGAACTAAGAACCGCGTCTCACCCTGTGATTGACGATGCGTTCGGAGGCCGCGTTTTCACTCTATGCTGCGTCTCATCAAGAAGACCGCGTTCCGATTTGTGATTGACGCCACGTCTCATCAAAAGGACTTAGTAGAATCTAAGTTCTTATGAAATGATGACCGCGTCTCACTTTATGATTGACGCTGCGTCTCAGTAAAAGGACTTAGTAAAATCTAAGTTCCGGTAGACTGACGACCGCGTCTCACCCTGTGATCGCCGCTGCGTCTCGTCAAAAAGACTTGGTGAAATCTAAGTCCCCATAGATTGATGCCACGTCTCATTCTACGGGATTAATGCCGCGTCTCGCCAAGACCGCGTCTCATTAAAAGAACTTAGTCCTACCTAAGTTCAGTAATCACGACTGGTGATCAAGAGTTGGACTCATCCACAACAAGACAAAGAAATGGGACAAAAGCTTTTAAGAAAACTTCTATTATATCAAAAAATGATAGAAGTGGATACAAACACTCTTAATAGAGTGCCCCTTTTCTTTACAGAAAAAAAAAAGAAGGCTAAATGTCCTGGTTCACCAAGGAACGGATTTGTTCCCTAAGGCGGTGAATCTCATGCTGGCGCGTCCTCTCAGCCTCCATGATAGCCCGGTCCCGCAGCTCCGCCTCAGATAAGAAACCTCTGGCAGACAGCTGCATCCGCAGAGATTCCACCCTAGAAGATTGCAGAGACAGACTCTCTTCAGCTCGCGCCGTAGCAGCCCGTTGCTCCTCAAGCTCCTTTTTGAGGGAGACAAGTTTCTCCTCATTTAGCGCAAGAACAGCTTCCGCCTTGGCGATAATGTCCCGAGTTCTGAGGATGACTTGCTCCGTGCTCTGCACACTGAGCTCAGATTCCCTCGAATCTCCGGCTAATTTTTGAAATTCAGCCTTGGAATATTCAAGGTCACGGACCTCGGCAGCGATCTGTGCCTCCGCCTCCTGTCGCTCCCGTTCCTGAGCAGCTAGGAGCCTAGTCAAGGTGGCCTGGGCTTCATCAAAAGAGCCAGCATCTTCCAAAGATTCCAGCTCCCGCAGGTTATCTCCAAGTTGCTCTACCACCCGTAGGCATGCCCTGGCAAGTGAAGGGCCTCCCGCCAATTCGACGCTCATGGCCATATTTTCAAGAAGCCTCTGGTGAACTGGAAGGTGCTGTGTCCACGGAAGATGAGATCAATACATGATCCCATCGAGGTGAAGAATTGTTGCACCATCTGACGTGCCAGCTCCCCCATGTCTTCACCACCTGAGAAGCTTCCCGACCCTTTTTCTGTCACGGGATAAGGGATATAGGGCGGGTCTTCTCGCACAAGAGCCGTGCCAGCCGTCGATGTGGCAAGAACAAGACTACCCACTGGCGCTTCCTGGAGCGCTGCCTCTGCAGGAGCTTCCACGACCAAGGAAGGAGCTGTAAGCACAACCTCTTCAGAAACTTCCACCGAGGATTGAGCTGTGTGGCCTTCTGGAAGGGTGCTGATCGTCAGACTCCCCACCTGAGCCCCCTCAGTCAGAGCTGCCTTACTAGGTTCGAGGTCCAGAGGCGTCGAGTCCTGTAGAATGGGGGTCTCCCCAGCTTCAGCAGTAGCCTTCTCCACCGGCGGAGTGAGAGCCTCCTCAGCCTCAATGGTTGTTTCCCCTCCTGGCAAAGGGGAAGGCTCCCCAACTTCAACAGCTGCCCCCTCCAAGGTTATCTCAGCGGCCGAAGCCTCAATCCCCTTGGGCTGGGTCAACTCTGTTTCCATCGCCTCGACATGCGAAGTTGTACCTTCAGCAGGGATTATCGCCAGCGGTAACGCAGTCGATGATTCACCCTCATGTTGTTCCTCCTCCGAGACGTCAAAGAATCTGCCCTGATCAGGAAGAGCGGGTTCATCGCCATAGTCGACTTTATCTTCAAAGTCACTTTCTCCCGATGACGAAGAAGACGATAGCGCCACGCGAGGAAGCTCCGCAACAGGAGCCTTACCCCCAATCACTCCAGTGGTAGGACTAGGGTCGACTGCCCGAGGATTGGAAATAAAGACACTAGGAGACCCCGGCTGCTGTACCTCGTCTCTCCCTTCATGAGCAGAAGGAGACTCGCCCATGATGTCAACCTCCGGTGACTCGGTATCACCAGCAACAAGGGGTCGCTCAACGAGCTCCCCTTCTTCCACGGTCTCGCTGCGCGACCTAGGAGCACGGACCGAGCTTGGAAAATCTTCATCTTCCAGCGGTTCCTCAACTCTAACAGGGACACCTTCAGGAGGAGCCTCAACTCCAGCAGAGATAGCTCTGGATTGAGAGACTTCAGCCGTTAAGTCCCTCCGAGCCTTCTTTGGGGCAGGCTCAACTACAGAAGCAGAGCGTCGACGACGCTTCCTCGCTAATTGCTTCGACCTCCTTGTCGGTCGCGGCTCCACTCTCATTGCTGGTGGCTCCGCCCTCGTCGCTTGCGGCTTTGCCCTTGCCGGTCGCGGTGCCGCCCTCACTACTGGGGGCTCCCTCCTCGATCGTTTCTCGACCTCCCTCTGAGCTTTCAGGTACTGGTCGAGAAGTTTAGTACGTTTACTGGATTCAGACCTCTCCTCGAGACTGGCATTGATACTCTCAAGACATGAAGACTCCGGAATAAGATCTGGCGTCTGGCCGGCTTGGGAGTACCAAGTACAGAAGCTGAAGCTCATACGGCACTTAGGCGCCTCGTCGGGTAGATGGAACGTTGCTCCCGTCCCTCCAGCCACACTGTAATACCAAGCCCGAGCGCCTTCGAACAGGTTCCCGTCAAAGGCAAGTTGAGCATTGGGATTCCCGACGTAAAGCTGATCATAGCCAAATTGTCGGGCAAAACGACTTGGCATATACGGTTCGATAGTGCAGGAAGTTCCTTGGCGAAACAGCACATATCCTGGTCGTATATTGATCAACCACCAGAAGGCTCCAGCAGGCAATTGCGAGAAGTCATCCCGCCCAGCGACATCCGTGAACAGCTCCCTGGGGGCTGCATCTTGAACCTCTGGAAAGCAGCGGTTGAGCTGGTAGTTGGCGGCACAGGAAAGACGCTTCCTAATGTAATACAGGTAGGTGTCATGCCACTCTGAACGTTCCAGCCGCTGCACAAATGGGATATGATCCACGCTCCCACGCGCTGCCGTCATTAGAGACGGGCAATGCATCACGTACCAAGCCATGAGGTACGTGTAAGGCAGCTCAATTCGCGGGTTGGGGTGCTTCACCGTCGGGTTCCCCTCTGAGTCGGTATACGGCTCCCCACGAGAATTAGCAGTCTTTGGGGGTCCGCAAAAGCTCTTGGTCAACACCCGCAACCCGCTTTGAATACCAGCCACCACGGCGGGAAGAAGGGCTATGGGGTGGCCATGAGCCAAGAGTACCGCCGGGTACACCACATCTGCCACAATAACTTCATGTGGTAGCGTGGGCACCACACACCTCTTCAGCCACAACATCAGGAAGCCCGCCAACAGCGCCTGATCAGAAATAGAGGTCCGGGCTTGATGGTGAAAGCTCTCAAAGACCAAGTCAGGGTCGAAGCCGTCTCGTTCGACTCCGTGGTGTAGAACTTGTCAGAAGCTGCGTCGATCCTGTCTTCAACTTCCCCACCAGAACTAGGAGCTAGTCGGATTACTGGGAGATCTTTATTGCTGACATTATTAAACAAATAATCAGCCCAGGATAGTTGCTTGACGCCTCCTGACCTCCAGGCAGTTGTCTGACCGCAGATGTAGAAATGGCACATCACCTCCCAGTAGGTCTCATACACTTGAGGAGATTCTTTTTCCAAAAGGCGCAGCTCCCTGGTGGTGGGACAAATTCCTCGTAAGGAATATCCCCTGACGACAACCCGGAGACCTCATACAATTCGTGTAGGGCAAGGCCCATCTCTCCAACCGGAGTAAAGAATGTCCCCGTCCGAGGATTGTAGCGCTCCAGAATCCCAAAGAAGTTATGGGAACTCATCGGGACGCCCCACTGCACGGCCCTGACTGCTGGGTACAGCCCCACACGCTTCAGCGGCCCCTCAAGATTGGTAAGGACAAAACCCACCATCCTACCCCACCAATAATTCTCTGGAGAATGGACCCATCCATACGCACGGAAGTCGACAGGATAGTCACCCCCTGCTTCTATGAAGGAATTGAGGAAGGTGGTAGCAAGCTCCGGGATCTCTCCAATTGGGATTTCAGGCTTGGACGATGCAGGGAACAGTCCGACAACTGACCCGTCATGACTATCATGGCGGTCTACCTTTTGGAAGCCAAAGTCACCAAGGGCGATCTCAGGGATATACTGGGAAATGTCCCATTCCATCTGTCGGGGAACAGACATGTGTTGAAAGTAGGACATCGGGAACATCCTCTCCATGTCTGGAAGAAAGAATCTTCCGCCCTTTATCTCACGGAGCCATTTATAGGTCCCCTCAGACACACGACGGCCATCATCATAAATATGATCCCCAAAGAAGAAGGCAGGCTTCTCCAACCTGACACCGTCATCCGTTTTGAGCGCGGCATCGGTCATAAGTGCCCGGAAGGTTCTCCTGTTAACATTAGAGAGCCTGCGATCCAGCAACTGATCAGCAGTCACGGGGACACTCATTCTTTGCACAAAGGTCAAGCCCCGGTCGGCACCACCCACGCGGCCGAAATGGTGCATCTTGGCAAGTGAACCTGAAACATGCGGCACTGCAAAAGAAAAAGACACTTGGTCAGATACCTTGCCAAAAATAAGGGAAGACGCTAAGTGTTCATAATTCAAAACGCAGCCGAGACATTGGACGCAGGAGTTATCATCCGCGTCCAGACCTGCGAACTTGCACCAAAACGCAGAAGAGATACTGGACGCAGGAATTTTTCGAATCCGCGTCCAGACCTGCAAAGCTGCTTATGAAAATTCGAAGTACTTGGACTCAAACGCCAGATTCTACAAAATCGGCGGTTGAAGACACAGAACACAAGGATCAAATCCGCGTTCTGCAAACCAAGACTTGTGAAATTTCAAAGTGCTTGGACTCGGACGCCAGCGCCTGATGGCACAAAACGCGGCACAGAACGCATGGATCAAATCCGCGTTCTACAAATCGCGTCCAGAGACCTTCACAATTAGAAATATTCTAAGTGAAGGACCCAGAGTGCAGAGTTCACCAGCGTCGGATCATCAGGCCCGCGCCCCGGTTATCATCTCAAGGACAGCGTCCGAGAATCAAACACGATCTTGTGTTAAAGGTTCTTAGGGTTCTATGAACATGTTTTAATGGCGGAACCCACACCAAAGGTGCATTTTTACCTCGGAAAACACCCTCCTGCGCAGAGGAAGCATCTCTCTCAGCCTCGGCGACGGTCGCCCTTGAGGTCGATGCAGTCAGTTTCGTCTTGGGAGCCATTGAAGATCAAGAAATCCGAGCGAGGAGATGAATAGTTGAACAGAGAAGGAAGTTCTTTTTCTCAGAAGATGCGTTCGTTCGGAGAAGAAGATACATCTCTCTAACTGTTGCCTTTTATAGGCACAGAGATTCGCGAAGATACGCAGCGTTTGGCCCAATAAACGCTGCAGCGAATCGCTGCCTGACGCGTGGAGCCAAATCATTGTTTGAACAGGGAAGATCATGCGTCGCGACCCCGCCACAAGTCAGAAGTTGACACGTGGAGCAGTTCATTTAATGAACCGGGGGATCCGCGCGCCAAAAGGCGAAATCTCGCCGTTTCCCCAGGCCAGCTGGCGGCGTAATCATGACATGGCACAGGTGCGCGTCCCAAAGTACGCGGCTCTTCGGTGGATATGCCCCGTCAGCATCATCATAAATGCACCCAGAAAATCGCGTCTGCATTTCAAGAGATGCGTCTCTCCAAAGCCCGCGTCCCCTCAAACAGGCCAAAACATCGCGTCTCGCTAAGAAGTCGCGTCTTTAAAGCAGTCTCTGCTTTTCAAAAAGGAACCTGCGTCAGTCTCCTACTTCTGCAAAGTCGGTTCAACAGTACACTGACGCAAACAGACAACCAACCACTCCCGGCCAAAAGCGCACCCGTGACAGACTAAAAGCAATCGGGGAGGTCTAGACTGTGTATCTAGACACTCAACATGATCAACTCTGACGGCTTCAAAGAGTTCAACAGTACACTCACGAAGACCAATTCCAGATAAGATCAAACCCGAAGCATCAACAGTCCAGTCATAAAACGCGAACACGGCTAAAGATCCAAAGTATTCCGAAATCCGTCCCATTCAACTGCGGAATATCAGAAACTTTGGAGGGGGTTCTGTAGGCTGTCTAAAAATGACTAACAGACCAGCCATTAAGGAAGCAGAGTCTCAAGCTCTAGACGCGAGAAATCGATGCTCGCGTCTCAGCATTAAGACGCGTTGGCTCTACACCCGCGTCACAACGTTCAGACGCGTCGGCCCGAAGCCCGCGTCTCAGCATCAAGACGCGTCGGCCCGACGCCCGCGTCTCAGCATCAAGACGCGTCGGCCCGACGCCCGCGTCTCAGCATCAAGACGCGTCGGCCGACGCCCGCGCCTCAGCATCAAGGCGCATCGGCCCGACGCCCGCGCCTCAGCATCCAGGCGCATCGGCCCGACGCCCTCGCCTCAGCATCCAGACGTGAAGGCCCGAAGCCCGCGTCTCAAACTTCAATGCGCGTTTGGCTCGACGCCCGCGTCTCAAACTTCAAGGCGCGTTCGGCCCAACGCCCGCGTCTCAGTTGCAACTGCCCTGATTGCGGGGCCAGTCACCGCGCATGTAGCGGGTAGTGGCCCCTCATTCGGGAGCGTTTTCAGGAGGCACCTTCACCCCCTGAGATCCCTATAAATAGCCTTGTTTGCTATGAAGAGAGGATCGGAGTTTTTGGAGAGAAGCTTAAAAAGAGAGAGGCTTGAGAGGATCGAAGCTTGGCAGAAGATCGGAGTTTGAAGAGAGAGAGCTTTGAGATAGGGCATCATCAAAATCGATCGAATCCAGGCAGGAGGATCATCAAGAGAGAAGCACGACTCTTCAGCGAGCTTACTGAGTACTAGCCGCTCTTCGCCTACCTCCTCTTTGAGAGTTTTGGTAGACGGAGCTGAGTTACTCTTTCTACGACCGAAGAGAAGACCCCCGACGGTCTAGGACGGTCATCTGGTCAACGGAGAACAAGATTCACTCTCCATCACCACACGAAGAACCCAGCTTTAAACAAAGGGAAGATTCAGACATCCTCCCTCCCTTGTAACTGGAAAAGAGGGAAGAGTAGTTCTTTTGGTTGTAATCGTTTCGCTTGAATCAAGGAAATCTTTTACAGCTAAAACCACTTTCTCCGACCGCCAAACTTTCCGGTTCCGGCCCCTACACCTATCATACAGCATTTTAAGTCTGCCTGGTGCAAATTCTTTTCCGTTTGATCACAAGATGAGTGGTTTCAGGAACGTAATATATCAATGGAAACAGAACCATACTACTATATTAGGAAATATAGAAGAGGGACACCATTGCAAAACCTAGTCAACAAGTCTCTGTTGCAAATGCAAGTAGAAAAAATCATTTGACTCTTAAAAAATTAGAGAGATGAATGGACCAAAGGCAAATTCAAGTCAAATGCAGATGATAAGTGCAAAAATTCGTAATAAATGATAACAACTTATTTATGGTAGGTTTTGATTCTCTTTCAAGTAGAGCAGAATCATGTTGTATTTAAATAGGAATTAGGAACACAAATAAATTCATGTTCAATCCCAACAAATAATTAAATATGGAACTGTGCAGAAATAACTTAACAAGGAAATCCCCATTATAGGGCTTTTTGGGTCCATTAAGGTCTAATTAATGAAACAAGGGAGGTCATTTGTCCCACCATTTTCTAAAAAGATAAATTAAAAAAATTATGAAAAAAGGCAAGGAAGTGTGTAATGGTCTGTGAAAAGTAATAATTCCTAGAAAAATTTAAGCATGACAATATAAAAGTTCACAGAGGTTGCACATTGAAACATATTGGGTCATACAATAGTAACAATATCTTTTAACTGAAGAAGATTTGGGTTTTGGAGGGACCTTGGAGAGAGCATTCAGTATCCTGCACCAACAAGACCATTTCAGTCACGTGGCTCATCTAAAATGATAAAATATAAGTGTATGTGTAGCCCTCGGTTCCCGATATACGTATGTCAATACTGGTATCTGATATTGATTTAATCATCTGATAGTTGGATTGAGGCCATTTAAGTCACGTACCCGTATTCCGTATTTTGGGAAGCGGGACGTGACAGTATGCGCAGCTCGTTAACCTCATGACTAGGTATGTTTTAGAGTATAAAACAACCAAACAGTGTGCAAGGGATAAAAACAGGTTTGGCAACAATAATGTGCACGTGCATTGACATATAAAGAACAGATAAAATTGGTGTGCTGAGGAATCTTTCACGGTAACAAGATCACAGCAGATGACATATGATGTTTCTTTGCTCAAATAAGTTTGGTAAGGTGAAACTAAGATCTTAGTGTTAAGAAAGAGATAAATGTGTTCCCCATATTTAGCCAAGGAAATGGTTATCTCATCAAAGAGTTAAAGAACTGTACACAAGTAATTGTTACGTCAAATAATTATACAGCTAATGAGGTGGATTAGTGAAATATGAAAAGGCACTCCACATGAAAAGGTGTAAAATAAAGAAAACGAACAGGCAGCATCCTGGCAGAATATGGAATCTGAACCAGGCATGGTGAAGAAAAGATGACCTGATTCCTCTTTGAAGAAAAGCACATTGTAATTTGGAAACTCCCAAACAATATTAACAATTGTTTGGTGCTTTTCAAACATTATTTAATACGGTTTTTTGATCAAGTAATTTCTACATTGTTATTAATTATGTGTATGTAACTCAATTTAGAAAGTAACAATGGATAAATGAATGTTACCTCAAAATAAAAAAATTCTTACTTGTGGCTGCATAACTACAAAGTTATGCTACATTAAGACTAAGACCAACATCAATGTAGTGAATTACTGCATTGATAAGTCACTTCTATAATATACCCATACATAAACAGGAGCAGAAATTTCATTTAGCTTTGAACATAATGTACTATTATTAAAACGAGTGCTACTGTAAGAAATATTTTTAGTTCATTTGCAAACTCCAACTGTCATCTTCATAGCATAATCGAGCATTTGACTGTTAGATTACTGATAATTTCAACTTGTCAGGGGTTTGCTCCACTCTCTTGCTCGAAAACAATTTTTTTTTTTTTTTTTTTTTTTTTGGTGGTGCGCCATAAATTTGGATAACTGTACCAATATCCTAAACCTGCTATTTTCAAACATATCAAAGAGGAGATGGTCTTCCACAAACAACAAATAGAAGAAAACAGTAATTGAAGTCACGAAGGGAAGAAAACTGAATGACAAAAGGCATAATTAGAAGGCATAAAGAAGTTACTAGATAGATAGTTTGTTAAAGCCATCTCTTAGAGCCAGTTTCTTTTCACAATATAAAAGAGAGGGTCATATCCAGCCAACAGTTTCAGCCATTTAAAATAGAAAAATATAATGACAATTAATATTGCCAAAGACATCTGCATAGAGTAAAAATTTCCAACCATCAATACCTGCTGAAAAGATTTGCAGCAGCTTGTTGATTGTAAACCATATGCCATAACTTCTTGAGCTGCATTCCGATATAACAAATATGGAGGTTGGGTCTCATACTCAAAATCTCCCAACTGATATCCTCCACCAATTAAAACATTCAAACATACGGAACTCGTTAACTGGGCACAGATTTTAGAATTGATCTCCGAGCACGGAGGTTCATCACCTCTACTCCCATGTTGATTGAACTTGTAATGTACCATCATCAACAACAAGTACCTTCATCCCACTACCACATACTTGGAGTCAGCTAGAATAATGGTTTCTTCTCTCTTTTCTCTGAAGAGCCAACACTTCTGATAAATGAACAGTGAGGCATCCTTTGCTGCCTCAACCGTTGTTCGAGTAGGTCAACCCCTGGATCCAAGCTGCTATATCAACTAGCATCCATGAATCTTCTAAATGGAGCACTCAACAGGCTCCATCACACATGTCAAACCATCTAAGATGATTCTAAGCTACCTCTAACCACCTAGAAAAGCATTAAATATGAGCATATTGCGTTTTAAGGACTACAGCAAATGACAAGTTGCTGAAGATCCTCAAACTTGGTAATAAAAAAGATAAATTCAAGAGAATCATACTGTACATTATGTACTGGAAAATCAAAAGACCAGGCATAAATTGCAAACAAGGTTCTAACAGTGAGAATGTTGTAGATAAGCACCCTTTGTGTGACAATGAAAGAAGCAATATAAGGTAAATGGGTAACCAAGAGGACTTTGATGTATAAATATTGACAACTCTAAATTGCAAATCAGAAGGCTTTACTAAACAAATTGTAACGACAGAAATAAAGCTCATTTCTTAGTTCCTTGCATAGCTAATCACTATAGCTTCAGAATAAGATCCAAAGAGATCACTAAGTTTCATTTGGAAGAGAAATCCAAACCTGTATGAAGTGGAATCTCGGCTGCGTATTTCTGCAAATTACAACTAAAAAAAAAAAAAAATTCAAAAAAACAATAACATCTAATGTACAGCAAACGATCTCAAAAAATTGGTTCTCTAAAAATGAAAAAAACCTAACAACATTATTAGTTACAATATCTAGATCTGAATTGATTACCTCTTGACAACAAAGAGAGATCCTTTGACATCCTTTCAACTGTGTTCAGAAATGGAAGTCGAAATGAAAATCCTAATCATACCTCAATAATCAACCAAAATCGAAGATAAAAGGCGTCAAACTTAACTTCAAGTACCCATTGATTGAGCTCGATGTTGAATTCGTAAAAAGTGACGCGAGCCGCGTGATGAGGATCTCCTCCACATTGGGATCGATCCTCTGCAGGACCGTCAAGTTGAGTACTTTGGTGCTCTGCTGATCAAGATTCGGCATCAGCTTCCCGTTCTGCAACGACGACGACGATGACATCTCCGAGCAGCAAAAATCCTAACCCCCGAATTTTTTGACCTGTCGAAGAAGACTCGCATAAGAGAAGCGCTCGTATCGCGCGAAATTGTTGTATATTACTCTACGGGCTAATATACTATAATTTAAAATTTTAAGAGGAGAGCAACTTTTTTTTTCTTACTTGCTTGCTTTATTATTTGATACCGGTACATAGCCTTTTAAAGACTTTAAAACTTACTAGAATAGCAACATCCAAATTCAAGAATAGCAACCTCCAATTGATGATGACTCACTTGATGATGACTCCTAATTGATGATGACTCATATTTCTAAATTGATAATGATGACTCTTCAATCTTTCTAATTAAAAATGATGACTCACTTGATGATAATTGATGATGACTCATCATCTTCCAAAAAAGACATTTTTATTTGATATTCCAACACACCCCTTCAAATCAAAATTTTTTCATACCGAGCATTTCTTTTAGCCTTCTGAAAGGTTCAATAGGCAATGGCTGGTGAAAATATCTGCTACTTGCTCCATGGTATGACAATACTCCAGCTCCACAGTTTTCTGTTTTACATGGTCTCTGAGAAAATGAAACCGTGTATCTATATGTTTACTCCTCCCATGATGTACTGGGTTCTTTGCAAGTTGGATGGCTGATTTGTTGTCCACAAATATTACAATTGCTTCTTCTTGTGGATGATCCAATTCCTTTAAAATGTTCCTCAACCAAATAGCTTCACATACAGTAGATGAAGCTGCAATATACTCTTCTCGTATGAAGATAAGGCCACAACTAGGGGTGAGCAGAGTTCGGTTATAACCGAAATAACCGACCAACAACCGAAACCCGAACCCGAACCGAACCGAACCACTCTAGTTCGGTTCGGTTTCGGTTTTGTGTTTCAAAAACGAACTCAACCGAACCGAACCGAATCTCTTACCCTATATATCACCCCACCCAAATTCAATTCAGTGAATCATATAGTTCATAACAAAAACTGGTAAAAACTTATCTCATTACTTCTAGCAATACCATCTTTTTTATGTTGAATATGTGAAAGTTATGTTAAGTACACCATCACAATTAAGAATAATATTTATATTAATATAGTTCTTTTTTTTCATTCTTGCCATTAAAAGTTAGTAATAATTACGTGAGTTTTGATATAAGAGCCCAAATATAGCGTAAAAGTTTTAGAATATGAAATTTTTAATTCACATTAAGCTTAGGGTCTTTTTCTTATTTTTAATTGGGTATTGAATATTTGAGGTTAGAATATTAAAGGATGATAATATAATGGTGATTAAAAAATGTAAGAAATGATGGAAAAATATTGGCCTAACCGAAAAACCGAACCGAACTTAGTCGGTTCGGTTACTAAGTCTAATCGGTTCGGTTCGATTTTGCAAAAATTAGCAAAAAACCGAACCGAACCGACCGATGCTCACCCCTAGCCACAACTCCTTACTTCTTTGAGGTCCATGAAAATGCAGTTGACCCAAGATAGAAGACATAGCCAGTGGTGCTTTTCCTCTCATCTTGGTCACCTCCCCAGTCGCTATCTGAATAGCCTACTAACTCTGCAGTTTCACCATAAGTATAAAATAGACCAAGGTTGAGTGTGTCTTTGATATACCTTAGAATTCTCTTTGCAGCTAGCCAATGAGACTCCTTCGGTGTCCCCATATAGCGACTCACAAGTCCGACTCCATAAACAAGATGATATAACTTCCACCTGTGATGAGCTGCAAGTGAATTAATAATCTCACCGTATCTAATCGAGCAACTGGTGCAAAGACTTCTTCATAGTCGATGCCGTGTTTTTGTTTGTAGCCTTTCGCCACAAGCCTCGCCTTGTACCGATCAACCTCACCATCTGCTGTGCGTTGATCTTGTACACCCATTTGACACCTATCGCCTTGTGATTTTGTGGAAGTGTTGTCAACTCCCATGTGTCGTTCTTCTGGATAGCATGCATCTCCTCCTTCATTGCTGATCGCTAACAATCTTCTTCCTTAGCCTCTTGGAAAGTGAGAGGCTCGTGATCGGCATATAAACAAAAGAGATTAGTTTCTCCATCTTCTTCTATCTACTCATAGATCTCCCTGAGGCTTATCATTTTGATTGGACCTCGTTGCACGGAGGATTCGCTACTACTACCTTCCCCAGAAGATGGAGAACCTCTTGCAGAGGACGGTGGAGCATGTTGAGGAGATGGTGGTGTAGTTGGTGGTGGATCCTCTTGTAGGGGCTCGTCAGGTTCATTCACCATGGGTTGCTCTTTGACAGTCTCTTCATTGCTCCAACTCCATGCTTCAGCTTCATTGAAGACAACATCTCTACTAATCACTAGTTTCTTAGTTAGTGGATTGTAAAGCTTGTATGCCTTCGACTCCTCGCTATATCGATGAAAATGCATATTTCACCATGATTGTCAAGCTTCTTCCTTTTGACTTCAGGTACTTGAGCATATGCAACACACCAAAAATTCATAGGTGTGCGACATTAGGCGTATAAACGCTCCATGCTTCTTGAGGCGTCTTGCCCTTCACTTGCTTCGTCGGGCACCAGTTGAGCAAGTAGGTTGAACATGCCACAGCTTCCACCCAAAACTGCTTCGGCAATCCCTTTTCTTTAAGCAGGTTCTTGTCATGTCAAAAATAGTGCGGTTCTTTCTTTCTGCGATGCCATTTTGCTGTGGTGTATAGGCAGTAGTAAACTGCCTCTTTATGCCTTGCTCCCTGCAATATTCTTGAAACATATTTGAGGTGTACTCACCACCTCGATCAGATCGGAGAGTTTTTAGCTTATAGCCTCTCTCTTCTTCAACAAGAGCTTTAAAATTCTTAAAGGTAGTAAAGGCAGCAGATTTTTCTTTAAGAATGTATACCCATAACTTTCTACTGAAATCATCAATGAAAGTAATAAAATATCTATTACCTCCTAAAGAGACGGGATCTAGCGGTCCGCAGATGTCAGTATGAAACAAGTTGTAATGGTGCCTCCGCTCTCCACGACTTTCTATTGGGAAAGGAAGTCGTGTTGCTTGCCAATTATGCAAACTTCACAAGTATGACTTCGTGGATCGATTGTTGGTAAACCTCGTACCATGCCGGCTGTAGATAGTAACTTCAGGTCGCTGAAATTTAGATGACCGAAGCGAAGATGCCACCTCCATGACTCATTCTCTTTGAGTCCTTGAAAACACTTCTCAACTTTTGTGTTTAGATGCAAGGGAAACATGCGGTTCCTTGTCATTTTAATACAAGCTATAAGACCTGCTTTTGCATTTTTCAACCAAAGGTGGTTGTTCTCCATATATACTTTATATCCTTTTCGAGTAATTGACCGATGCTGAGAATATTACTTTTCATGTTAGGAATATAATAAACATCGGAAATATACTCGGGCTTACCATCCTTTTGATAGATTTTGATTTTCCCTCTGCCTTCAACGGAGAGTTTTGAAGAATCTCCCAAGCTCACACTTCCATGAACTCCTTCTGCGAGTTCCATGAATAGTTCTTTATTCCCGCACATGTGGTTGCTAGCACTCGAGTCAAGGTACCAAACATCATTCTGCACACTTGAATCATCATGAGCAAGAAGAAGAGTAGAATCTTACCCATGTCATTTGTTGCTTCAGCAAGATTGGTAAGATCTTCAGTTCTGTGCCAGCAATCTGAGGCATAGTGTCCAAATTTTTGACAGTTGTAGCATTGGACGTTCTTATTGTTTCCACGTCCAGATGTAAATCTTCCCCGATTGCTTCGTCCTCGACCTCTGAAGCTTTGGAACTCCACTTGATTTGAGTGGTTCGTTGTTGGGGACCACGTCCCTTGCCTCTGTCACGACCACGACCTCTACTATGTGAGCCACGATCATTTAGAGTCAGCTTTGACTCTAATGCTTGTTCCAAGGCTATGGAACCAGTCTTCTTTTGCATGCGTTGCTCATGAACTTGGAGAGATCCCAAAAGCTCCTCTATTGAGATCTCCTCCAAATTCTTGGACTCCTCAATTGCCGCCACCACGTGCTCGAACTTTGATGTGAGAGATCGCAGCAATTTCTCCATCACTCGGACGTCCTCCATCTTCTCTCCATTTCTCCTCATTTTATTCACAATTAGTAGTAATCGTGAATAATAATCGGAAATTTTTTCTTCATCTTTCATTTGAGCGGCTTCAAGATCGCCCCTCAAAGTTGAAGGCGAATTCGCTTCATCCGCTCGACTCCTTTGTAGATGGTAGCAAGGATTTCCCATGCTTCCTTGCTCGTTGTTGCTTCGGCAACTCTCTCAAAGGTAGACTCGTCCAACCCTTGATAGAGTAGAAAACGAGCGTTGCTATCCTTCTTTCTTTGCTCTTTAAGAGCCTTCTTCTCTTCGGCGGTGTAGGCGGCTTCTACCTCCGGTGTGGGTTCCTTAAACCCATCAATGATCAGCTCCCACAACTCTTGAGAACTAAATAGAGCTTTCATCTGAATTGACCAACTCTCATAGTTATCTTTCAATAACTTGGGCACTTGTGGATTGATGAGATTGTTGGTGGAGGCCATGAGGAGAAGAGGAAACAAAAATGAACTGGCTCTGATACCAATTGTTGTATACTAGTCTACGGACTAATATAATATAATCTAAAATTTTAAGAGGAGAGCAACTTTTTTCTTGCTGCTTGCTTTATTGTTTGATACAAAAAACAAAGAGGTACATGGCCTTTTAAAGGCTTCAAAAATTACAAGAATAGCAACCTCCAAATTCAAGAATAGCAACCTCCAATGATGATGACTCACTTGATGATGACTCCTAATTGATGATGACTCATCGTTTCTAAATTGATAATGATGACTCTTCAATCTTTCTAATTAAAGATGATGACTCACTTGATGATAATTGATGATGACTCATCATCTTCCAAAAAAGACATTTTTATTTGATATTCCAACAAAATCATTGCAAACTCGAATATAATCAAACAAAGATCGATTCATAAATTATATTTCTTATTGCACCTATATATTTGGCTGCAGGACAGGAGAGAAGGGAGAAGAGATTACAAGTTCACACATCAGATATCTCAAACACAAAGTACAATTTTGATTCATCATTGGAACATAAAACACAATGTAGATTGCATACTGCAGGCTCAATGCTTTCTGAGAGCAAGAGCGGACATCACAACCATCAGCATCAAGATGACAGTCACAATGAAGAAGGCCACCACGGCGCCGCTGATTTGCTGGCAGAAGCCATCGAACCCAGGCAGATTGCGACGCAGTTGGTTTCCTTGCTCCCGGTGTGAGCCAAGTAGACTATGGACGCGGCAGCTGAGTCTGCTGCAATGTTCAGAGCAACATGAACCTGCAACCAATAATGTTTGATTCAGTTAAGGACACGAACTGCTAGCATTATACTAGTGTAAATCAAACTGAATGTGAGTTGAGCTCGCAACGGTCGAAGATGAGGAGCAAAAGGCGAGGGCAGACAGCATGCACGCAGATGATTCCTGCAATGGACATGGGAAGGGAAAGCATGAGGTATCCAGCTACAATCGCGTTCCAATCACAGAAACCCTGCAATGACTCGAGGCAACAAGTTTACAAATCAAATAGATTACATATAGACCAAAGAATTTTGAATCTGATTTGATACATACGATGAAGATGGAAGGTCAGAATACTCAGCGTGGAACTGATAGTGCTCGGTGAAGACAGGAGGGTCTCATCGGTGGTTGCCATGGCAATGATAGATAGCTGCAAGAGTGGCACCAATTGCACATAGCCTGAGTAAGAAGTCGACGAGAGCTATTTCTCTCTTCCATCCTTTTCGCTCTTTGTTTCCTTGAAGAACTCAAAAATGGGAGCTCTTGGTGCGGCTGCATGAGCAGCGGGAGGGCTAGGAACAGCCGGAGTTTTTCCTTTGATATCAGTGGGCGCTTCGTTGATGGTGATGGTGTTGGCCCAAAGGCTCATCACTCTAGTTTTGATGATGATTAACTCATGTAGTTATAGTACTAATGATTTTGTACTCATTTAGTTTCAGATATTAATCAAGATTTTAGTCGGTGTTTAGCTTCAACAAAATATTCGAAGTCAAGTTTTGAAGCTAGCACGTGTTGATTCAAGAGTTTAAGATCACATCAAGTATTCTAAGAGGAGTTTAGCTCATGGATCAAGTTTGCACCAAGTCAAGATGAAGAAGATTTATAAGAGAAGATTCTCGTGAAGACTTATGTCGAGTTTGTAAGTATTAAATTTTTATTTTTAGATAAAATGTGATGGATAATTAGTGTAGATTGCTCAAGCTCATATACAAACACAAAATATTTTAAAACATTTCATGTTAAATAGTTTTAGTTTTTGGAAAATACCGTTTTGATTTTGAACTTCAAAGAATACATCTTTTGTGTTTCATCAATAGATTTCATCAAAAACAAGTATATATAATTTACATGTGTATTGGATTCTATCCATATACATGGATGGCTCAAATGTTTATAAAAACTTATTTTGATGAGTTTATATCATGTATTTAAGTTTTATATTTATCAAAACTTATTTTAAACTTATGTCAAAAATAAGTATATTTCATCTATTATGTGTATTGGATCATATCCATACACACTATGCTTCAAAAGTAATTAAATATCTTATTTTGTATTTAAACAAGTTTAGAAAAAATCGTTTTCATTTTGAAGTTTGTTTTTGAAAAATACGTTTTTGTTTAAAGCTTTAAATTCTTAACTTCAAAAATAGTTCAAATTGTTTGTAATATGTGTTGATTTTTTATTACACATATTTGTACTTCAAAGTATTTCAATGAACTTATTTTTGTGAATTTTATAGGATTTAAATAAAATTTTTAGGGTTTTAAAAGTCTAAGTTTTCAATCCTTAAAACCTTGAATTTAGGCTTCTGGCGGTCGACTGACCGGTCGACCGACATGCACCAAACGTACACAAGCCTTTGGCCTTGGCGCCGGTCGACCGTGTGGTCGACCGATCCAGAGATGCTGCTCTCGGTATCTGGCCTCGGTCGACCGACTAGAGAGACCTGCTCTCTGGTTTAGCCATGGTCGACCGAACGGTGACCTATAGGTCAATGACCTGGATGTGGTCGACCGGCACCCCCAACGGTCTGAAATATGACAGTTGGCCGGTCGACCGGCCGGTCATCTGGCCTGGGTATTGAGCCCTAACAGCTAATTTTTATAACTCTATAAAAAATGACTGTTTTGACTAGTTTTATACAAGATTTCAAGTGGGTTTTAGAGCTAGTTTTTTCCATTTTCAGAGGTTTCCAACAAGTTTTAGAGCTTAAATTCCATATCAAAAAGAGTGCTTATAAAGAGTGTTTTCTTCAGCTTTTCAAAAGAATTTTCTTGAGTTTTCCACCACAGCTCTATCTTGTTTTTCTCACACAAGTTTGAGCTTTTTATTGCTATATTATCCTTTTGGATCCTTATTGTGAGAGGTATTTTTGGTGATCCAGAGAAGAAGATCACCAAGTATTCGACCTTGTACTTTGAGGAGTTGTAAAGGTGCGGCCCTCAGCAAGCTAGTGAGCTTGTGTGTGTTGTTCTTGTGGGAACAAGTGAGGGACTTGAGGGTCCAAGAGTTTTTGAGGGAGCTCGTTGTACGTGTTGTGGCACCGAGTGATCTTGCGGGATCATTTTTAGTAGAAATCATTCATATTGATGAAGACGGGGACGTAGAGCAAGTATGCTCAAACTTCAAAACAAGTCTCCAGTGTTTGCGATTGCTTATCTCTCTTTCTCTCTCACTTGTGTTTATATCTTGCACGGTTATATTGTTCATATCTTTATATGTTTGATCTACTTGTGCTTTATTGAATATATGTTTGAGATTGTTTGCTCACACTTGTATCCAACCAAGAGAGCCATAGTGGTACTTCAACTCTTAATCTAGAGGAATCTTGAGGAGATAGTTCAGAACACTTCACCGAAAATTTAGCTACACCCTTTGGTTATACTTAGTGTGTTTAGCATAATAGTTTTAGTTTACATAAATATTAGTTTTAATTCCGTATTTGTTTTGCATTTGATTAGATAGTCACTTATTCACCCCCTTTAGGTGACCTACAAGTGGTATCAGAGCTTGATGCTCTTGATTAGGGTCTAACAACCTAGAGTAAAAGATTCTTACTTTTGTTAATCACAATATTTGCATACACACACATAGATTTCATGACATCTCATATATTTGACATTCTTAACCTCTAAACTTGAAAAGTTAAGATGTCTATGTACTCTCAAGCCCTAAGCATTCATGTTTATTTTGCCACCATTAAAGATTCATATTTTGTAAATGGTAAAAATCTTGAGGCTAATGCAAAAGCCCTTCATGTATTAAAGTCGACCCTAAATGAGAATTTTTATCTAGGATTTCAAACATTGAATCGATTTTTGTAGTTTGGAACACTCTCATCACTCTCGGTGAACAAATGCCACATGACCAGAAGAGTGACTCGGATGAAGGAAGTATTACTTTCAACATGTGCTATATGGTTCAAGGGGATAACTCCCTTGAGGTAAATTTTGATTCCGAGCTTGATAATAATGAGATATCATATGATGAGCTTGCTTTATTTTACTAAAAACTTCTTAAAATATATGATTTGTTATAAGAAGAAAAAGATTTAGTTTTGAAAGAAAATAAAACTTTGTTGATGGAAAACGATCTTTTAAAAAAGGAGAATGTTTCCTTATCTTCAAATTGAATATTGTTTTTGAAGGAAACAATTCTTTAATAAACAAATTGATTCTATTTCAAAAGAAAAAGAAATTATTTTTAAATGAAAATGAGCTTTCGAAAAAGAAAATTGTTTTAAATGGAATAGAAAAGATTTCAATTTCCAAAAAGAAAAACATTTTTGATTCTCATTCGTATCATGTCTCTCATACTAATAATGTTGCATCATCTTTTGATAAAAATGAAATTCATGATTTGAAAAATAGAATTGATTGTTTGAGTTCAACTTTGAACAATTGTGTATTTAATCATAGTAGATTGGAATATATGTTTCGCAAGAAATAAGTTTCACACATTCTTGCACATACCCCACGGTATACATCTCATGCACACCATGATCACACTCATACCACTCACATGTATGCTAGAGTGTATACATGTACACATTGTGGCCGCAAAGGCCATCTTGTACAATTTTATTTTGATAGAATAAATTATTTTAATTTGCAAATAAAAGTGTTTGGGTTCCTATTGCTACTAACCCCCATTGACCCAAAAAAGATATGGGTACCAAAATTCTCGCCACTTATTTTTGTTGGCCCAGAGGCCTTCCACTCTAGTTTTGATGATGATTAATCATGTAGTTATTGTTTACTAATAATCTTGTGATGTTTAGTTTCAGATATTTAACCAAGATATTAGTAGGTGATTAGCTTCAACAAAGGTGTTTTTGGAGCGTTCACATGGTGATTTAAGAGCCCGAGCGTCAAAGTTCATATCTAGCACTCGTTGGAGTCATGCTTGGTGGATGACGTTTGGATCGAGTCGACTTGGAGACGGAGCTCTACAAGAAGACTTCGGTACTTTATTTAGTTTAGTTTTAGATCCATTGTTAAGGATTAGATAGTGTGATATGCTCAAGTTCACAACACACACACTTGTTTAAGTTACATGTTTGGGTTTTCGGTTAACCGATCTTGGTTTTCATGAATAGATAGAATCAACAAGTTTACATGGTTTAATTTATATTAGATTTGTTCTATATACATATATACTTCAACTATTTAAACAAACTTAGTTTGATAGTCTATTTCATGAGTTTGGTGTTTTTTTTATTTTAACAAAACTTGTTTTTCGAATTATTATCAAAAACATTGATATATATATATATATCTTTATATGTATATTGGATTATATCCATATACTACATGCTTAATGTTGTTTCTATATCATGTTTTTATATTTGGATGAGTTTTGGACAAAACGATTTTCCATTTCAAAAATCCTAGTTTTGGAAAATACAGAGTTTGGTTTTCGGTAAAATTTTCATAACACAAAAAGAGTTCAAAATTTTGTAACTTGGTTTGATTTTTACTCAAAGAAGTTTGTAATTCAAAGAGAATATAAGAACTTATTTTTGTAAATTTTTTAGATATTTTATGAGATTTATTTGGTAAATAAAAACCCAGTTTTCAAGTCCTGAATTTCTGTCTGCCAGCTCTGGCGGTCAACCGACCGGTCGACCGGATCAGGAGCCGGTCGACCGGAGCGGTCGACCGGACGTGCACATAAACGTGCACAAGGCCATATCAGTTGGCCGGTCGACCGAGCGGTCGACCGACTGAAGGCAACCCACTCTCGGGGTGCACCGGTCGACCGGGTGGTCAACCGGCCAGAGAGCCGTTGCTCTCTGGTTCTGGGCACGGTCGACCGGGCGGTCGACCGGCAGGCTCAACGGTCAATTTTTTGACCGTTGGCCGGTCGACCGGAAGGCCATTCTGGGCCTAGTCAGCTGCCAACGGGCAGATTCTTTTGGGGGTTATATATACCCCATTTGAGGACTGTTTTGTATAAGATTTTTAGAGAGAAAATTTTCATACTCTTTAAGTGTTTTTCAGTAAAAAGTTTTTGGTTCAAAATTCTTAATCTCTATTTGTTTTTAAAGTGTTTGAAAATTCAAAGAAAATAGTCTTTTGGGAATTTGTTTTGGTCTAAAAATTGTATATCTATTTGGAGATTTTTCCAAGTGATTTTCTTTGTTTAAAACACTTTGTTTTCCACACTTGTCCCATATCTTACTATCCTATCTATAGGATCTTTATTTTGTGGGAATATTGGTTGTGATTGTGGAAACCACCAAGTTGTAAACCCTCCTACTTTGTGTTATCCCTCTTTTGTAGAGGTTGATTTCAGAGTGGTGGCTTTGTGCCCCTATCCTCTAGTGAGAGGTTGATTGTATTTGTATTGGCTTTGTGCCTATCCCTCATTTATGAGGTTGATATTGGTGGCTTTGTGCCTAGCCTCTAAGTGTAGAGTTGTGTTTGTAATTGAGAGAGGAGTTGTGTACTCCTGGTTGTATTGCCCCAAATCCTCAGTGGAGGTTCCTTGTGTGGGAGTCCTGTGTGAACAAGTTAGTAGATTGGAAATCCTTCGTGTGAAGGCAGGGACGTAGAGCTGTGTGCTCGAACCTCAAAACATATCCGTGTGTTTGTGTTTGATCCAATGACTCTCTCTCTCTAATATTGTGCCTTGCATCATTTCATATTGCTCATTCATATATTATATGCTTGGCTTGTTTGTGTGTGCCTCACTTGTGTTTAACCACGAGAGCTTCATATAGCACCTCAACTCTTATTCAGAGGAATCAAGAGGAGTTAGTCCAGAGCCCTTCACCGGAAATTCGGCTACACTCATTGGTTACATTAAGTGTGTTGCCTTTTTAGTTTTAATTTCCGCATTTTGTTCATTAGATTATCCGTACACCTATTCACCCCCCTCTAGGCGTACTTTCAATTGGTATCAGAGCCTACGCTCCTGTTATTTGGTTTAACCACCTAAGAGTATGATCTTTTGGTTTGCTAATCTATCATTTGCATTTGCACACGTATATTGTTTACACACACTCATGGATTACTTGTCACCTCCCATGTTTGATGTCTCCAACATTCACATGTGGAAATTTAGGATGTCCATGTACTTGAAAACCGTAGGCTTGCATGTTTTCCTTGCCTCTACCAAGAAATCCTATCTTGATAATAGCAAGCATATAGAGGCCAATGCACAAGCCCTTGAGGCACTTAGAAGCACGCTTAATAAAGAATATTTGTGCTTAGTTTCTAACTGTGATTCCGCCTTTGCAGTGTGGAACACGTTGACCTCTTCCGAGCTACTAACGCCCAACATTGTGGCGGATGAATCTAGTGGAGAATCCGAGCAACAATGCTACATGGTCCAAGGGAATGACTCCCTTGAGGTATATTCGGAATCTCAATTAGATGATGATGATGCTAGTTCTTCTTGTAATGATTATGTTGATCCAAATGCTTTGAATGAAGAACTTTCAATTGTTTGTGAAAAATTATTGGAAAAATATAATCTTTTGAAAAAGAAGAGTTTTGAACTAAGAGAAGAAAATAAAGATTTGTGTTCAAAACTAGATTTAATTTTGCAAGAGAAAGTGGAGATTTCTAATGAAAAGGATTCATTGAAATCTAAACTTGAACTTGCCCTAAAAGAAAATGATATTTTAAAAATAGAAATGATTGTAATGAAGTGTTGAAGAAAATAAAGTCATATCTTCAAAACTTAATTTTGTTGTAAAAGAAATGATTCTTTGAAAAACAAAATTGATTTGATTTCAAAAGATTTAGAAGTTTGCCTAAAGGAAAATAAAATTTTGAAAAATGATATAGATTCACATGTTTGCCATGCTAGTGTAGCTTCATTTTCTAACTCACCTATTGCATGCACCTCTTTTTCCTTAATTGAAAATGATATATCTATGCTTAAGAAGAGTGTTGATTGTTTGGGCTCCACTTTGAGCCATTGTGCTTTTCTTTGAACCATACATGTTTGGAATCTATGTTTTGAAAGAAATAAGTTTCATTTTTGCATGCACACAAATCACGACATACACATGCTTCTTACGTACACACTTATAACATGATGTATGCTCATGTGTACACATGTACATATTGTGGACGTAAGGGCCACCTTGCTAAATTTTGCTATGATAAGATACATGATGTAAATTTAGCAACTAAATTTGTTTGGGTTTGGAAAGGAACTAACCCCCATGGACCCAAAAGAGTATGGGTACCAAAGATCACCCCTATTGTATTTGATGTAGGTGTGGGCTCTCGCATGACGTGAGAGTAATGGTGCCTGAGGTGGATGCGTTCCGAGCTTAAAGAGGACTATGTGGATGCATCACTTTCAAGGGGAGTTTGGTGGGAGGACCACTTGTTTTGGAGATATGAGAGCTGCCTTCTTGATTTTTGGTAACGATCTCTTACTCCTCATTTATTGTTTACATGCTTTTCATATCATTGATTTTAGCATGTTTTAATGTTTCATGATTAGTATGTTATATGCCATGATATTTAGATTAGTGATATACATGTTTAGTTATTTCAGACACCCATGTTTAAATATGAATTTATATCTTTGTATTCTCACATTTGTTTTAACTAATGTGTATGTCCTATATCTATGCATGTGCATATACATAATGATCATATGTATGTTTATGAGTGCTTATTTTGATTTCTATACTTCATGCTTTGATTACTTGTCTAAGATGTTAGTTCTCATTAAAACTTGGATATATACTTGTAAACTAGTGAGCCACAAATAGATTATTATGTGTTGTGCTTGAATGCTCATTTGTGCCCATTAAATGTACTAGTATAGCCTAGTTTTGATGATTCATATAGTTAACTTGTATTCCCATTTTGTACATGTTTTCATGTTTTAGGTTTAACTTTATGTATATGTCTATTTTGTCTAAACTATTGTCTATACATATACATCCTTTGAGCCACTTGCCTTCATGCATATACTTTTGTGGACTCGTTATGTTTGGATATGTATGTATTCTTTGGTTTGTATAAGACATACATATGCCTTGAAGATTAAATCGTTTTGATGATTTTCATTTTTTTTTAAAGAATTTCATATTGAGCTTTATTGCCTAGTTTCATGATAATGTGTTTTCACATAACTCTTATACACTCACTTTATTTGTTTTCTCATGATTTTGTTTTCATGAGTATGAATTGGCTTTATAGATTTCGAGTGTTTGGTGATCATGTGATTTACATGTTTTTCATGAAATATAATTTTACTTTATTCCTTACTTGAAGGATTTCGTACTAGTTTACAAATTTTTCTTTTAACTAGTTCGTATTCTTCATTTTGGAAGAGTTTCAATTAGCTAAACTATTTTCAAACCTATTTTTGAAAACCCTTTCCATTAAAAGGCGGTTGGTTGGGTGACCATGCATATATATGGTATTTAATTTTTCATACATATATTATGCTTTATTTGTGCTTACTATATCTCTATTCTTTGAGTACAAATTTTAGTTATGCTAAGCTTGATTTCTTAAATGACTATTATATTTCAATTGATTATATTTCAATTGGTATAATAACAAGCTTATGCATCATTTTTATTTAGTTTTTCATAAAGGGGGAGAAAATTCATATTTCACTTTCAATTGGTTTTGTTATTTTACTCCACACTTTATGTTGAAAATAATTGGAAAAGGATATTGATTATTTTTGGTTAATCATATGCTTTTAATGAAAAATTACTTTCAATTGGTACTAATCTTTACAAATTGGTATCAAGATTTCTTATAAGTTTACATACAATAAAGAAAACAATAAAACAATGTTAACAATTGGTATGTTTTATTGATATCAA
>JAVJIF010015695.1:0-12294 GCA_038442645.1 Agave tequilana
TTTGAATTAAAGAAGACGATGATGATTTTGCCCAAGCACCATCAAATGTTCGACCATCCTTGAGGTTATACAAATGGCTAGGCAAATTCGGATGGCCTGTGAGTATGCAGGCAACCAGTTTGCAGCCATCTATTTTACTTGTTAGGCAATTCATCTGAGGGTCGTTTGGTTGTCGTAACTGGCCGTAATTCGTAGTTGTAATTGGTAAAGTCTTTTACAATTGTAAATGAGTTACATGTATGTAATTTTACGGTGTTTGGTTGGTAATATAAAATTGTAAAGTGGGAAAGTGTATTGTACTTTACGGTGTTTGGTTGTTGTAATGTATAAGTCGTAAGTGAAAAAGTTGACCACAAAATTAACTATTTTACAATTTTAAAAGTTTTAATACTGCAAATAAATTTTAAAAAAGTTAAATATTAAAAAATTTTAATATTAATATAAAAAAATGTTACAAATTTGTATGACCACAAAATTAACTGTAACTGGGCTGTAAGTGAGTGGTAACTTGGTTGCAAGTGAGTGTTAGTTGAGTTACGTAAGTCTTTTACGAATTACGGTCCAAACAAACGCCGTAGTTGTAACTGGGTAGTAAGTAATTTACGAATTACGGAGTTTTACGCGAAACAAACGGCCCCTGAGAGAGATTCTGATTTTATTTTTGCAAAATCTGAGCCTCTTCGTCCCTAGACATCTAACATGCAAGCTAGGGCTGGCAACTGGTTGGATACTGCAAGATTCATGGATCCTTGCTGCCTCTTCATCATCTTTCAGGTGGTGACAAGGGTGATTCTTTCTCTCTGCTTTGCACTATCCTTTTTAGATACTTTTGGTTGGGTCTTTTAGATGTAACTCTCTAATCTTCCTGATGTAGAAAGTTATACCTCCAATCTTCCTAATTGCTTATTTACCCAGGTATACCTAGAAAAAATACCCTGAGCCCGAATACCTTCCCAAGGCCACTTCAGTCAGGACCGAGGAGCAAGCCCGACTGCCTCCCCGAGATGAAGTGAGGCACGTGTTGCAATCCTAATGAAGATCGAAATCTGACCACTACATATACCTAAGACCATCCCCATGTCTAACCAATGTTGGACCATTTGTTCGACATCCAACTCAACAGTTTATACAAACGGTGAGTCAAACTTGGATGGCCTGCAGAGTATGCAGGCAACCAGTTTGCAGCCATTATAGGAACATTACACTAAAATACCCTAAACATGGGGATACTTTCAACTATATTCCATGCATATTTTTAGTTGGATTCGGGTTGGATGTAGCCTGAGTGATGGATGGAACCTTTCTAGCCGCATTCTCTCTCTTTCTCTGTATAAATGTCTGAAGGGGATTATCTGAAATTTAACCCTCTATTTGGGGGTTTTCGTTTTCAAATGGTCAACTGTATTTTGAAATAAAGAAGGCGATGATGATTCTCCCAAGCACCATCAAATTGTTCGATCATTGTTGAGGTTATACAAATGGCTAGGCAAATTAGGATGGCCTGTGAGCATGCAGGCAACCAGTTTGCAGCCATCTATTTTACTTGTTAGACAATTCATTTGAGAGAGATTCTGATATATTTTGGCAAAATCTGAGCCTCTTCATCTCTAGACATCTAATATGCAAGCTAGGGCTGGCAACTGGTCGGATACTGCAAGATTCATGGATCCTTACTTGCTGTCTCTTCGTCTTCTTTCAGGTGGTGACAAGGGTGATTCTTTCTTTCTGCCATGCACTATTCTTTTTTAGATACTTTTTGGTTGGGTCTTTTAGATATATCTCGAATCTCCCTGATTTAGAAAGTTATACCCCCAATCTTCCTAATTGCTTATTTGCCCTCCAAATCAGATATACCAGAAAAAAAACCTGAGCCCGAGTACCTTCCCGAGACCACTTGAGTTAGGACCGAGGAGAAAGCCCAAGTGCCTCTCCGAGATGAAGTGAGACACATGTTGCGACCCTGATGAAGGTCAGAATCTGACTACTACATATACCCAAGACCACCCGCATGTCTAGCCGCCGATGTGAGACTATTTGTTCGACATCCAACTCAGTAGTTTATAAATGTGCCTGATCCGGCGTAATTCTCTTTTGGTTCATGTAGCCTACCCCAAATACTTTGGACAAATGGCTTAGTTGTTGTTGTTATCCAACTCAACAGTTTATAGAAATGGTGAGGCAAACTTGGATGGCCTGCAGAGCATGCAGGCAACCAGTTTGCAGCCATGATAGGAACATTACACTAAAATACCCTAAACATGGGGATACCTTCAACTATATACCCCATACATATTTTTTAGTTGGATGCGGCTCGGATGTCGTGTGAGTGATGGATGGATCTCTCTCTCTCTCTCTCTCTCTCTCTCTCTGTGTGTGTGTGTGTGTGTGTGTGTGTGTGTGTCTGAAGGGGGTTATCTGAAATTTAACCCTTCTCTATTTTGGGGGTTTTCGTTTTCAAATTGGACAACTGTATTTGAATTAAAGAAGGCGATGATGATTTTGCCCAAGCACCATCAAATTGTTCGACCATCCTTGAGGTTATACAAATGGCTAGGCAAATTCGGATGGCCTGCGAGTATGCAGGCAACCAGTTTGCAGCCATCTATTTTACTTGTTAGACAATTCATGTGAGAGAGATTCTGATTTTATTTTGGCAAAATCTGAGCCTCTTCGTCCCTAGACATCTAACATGCAAGCTAGGGCTGGCAACTGGTCGGATACTGCAAGATTCATGGATCCTTACTTGCTGCCTCTTCATCTTCTTTCAGATGGTGACTGTTGGGAAATATGAAGAATTAAATGTGAATTTTTGAGTTGAATTACCGCGAGATCCGTTGATAGAATCAATTGGATAATGGTTGGAGTGTGTTCTCCTTCCATTGGGGATGAACGTGGTATTTCACATGTTCAATTCCGACTTCGAATGAATGAGATATTCAAGTCTAAAGTTTGCCTAATTCAAAAGCCAAAAGGGGACTAAATGTAGGTAAAAGCATTTAGTCCCACATTGGACACGGGATGGATGTTTGAAGTGTTTAAATAGAGAAAAATGGGAATAAAGGGTGTGCCCTTTGGGTATTTGGAGTTTTCACGCGCGATTTGGGAGAAACCATGCGGTTCCCTACCTTGTCCGGTTCTTTTTGAACTAGGTCTCTGGGTCTCACGGGTATGGTGTGATGACGGATCGCGCCCGCTCCGCTATCCGAACCCGCGCAACGGCTGACAGGAAACCATCACGAACTGTTGCAACGGTTTGTGCGGTTTCTGTCTGGAACGATCCGTTGTAACGGTTCAGACTGAATCATTGCAACCGTTCGGCCTCCAAAGTACGTTCATACCCTTTCTGGAGCGCTATAAATAGCGCTCCTTTTCTTCCATTTTAAAACACAGACAGAACACAGAAAACAGAGAAGAAAACTCGCATCTCTCTCTTCTTTTGCAACTCGGATTCCGAACTGGAAGTGGAGAAGTAACTCAGATTCTGAAGCAAGATTCGTTCTGAAAGAAGGCTCAGAAAATTCAACAGATTCTTTAGTAGAATTATTGTCTGAATCTGTAACTTCCAAAGAAGAATATTCTTCTACTTCCTCCTTTCTCTACAGTGGGTGTTCCTCCAAAGTAAAGACAAATATTCTCCCTGAGATTTGTCTTGGTCCTGCTGCTTTGATAATCCTGTGAAGGTACCGGTTAACTACGGTTCGACCGTACGGTGATTTGGTAGTGCTATCCAATACCGTGAAGGAGTGAAGTATCTTGGGAGACCAGCATCCAGTAACCTGTTAGCACCGCAGCGGGGGACGTAATTGTCTTAAGGAGATTTGCTATAAGCGTATCTCACTCCAAGTACTGTATGAATGAATTAATTTTCTTTATACAGAGGTTATACTGATATTCAGTATATTGAGACGGATTTATACCAGTCTAATTGGTGTTTAACCAAGTAAGGTAATTGAAAAGGTGGTTCTGTAATTAAGGAACATTTTACTGAACGGAAAACCTCCCACCTGATATTCACCGACCTGGCCAATTAGATCGGTGACATTAATTAGTTGTCAGATTGATTCCTAGAACTAACAGTGACGGGTGATTCTCTCTCTCTGCTTTGCACTATTCTTTTCTAGATACTTTTTGGTTGGGTCTTTTAGATGTAACTCTCTAATCTTCCTGATTTGGAAAGTTATACCCCCAATCTTCCTAATTGCTTATTTACCCAGGTATACCCAGAAAAAATACCTTGAGCCCAAATACCTTCCCAAGGCCACTTCAGTCAGGACTGAGGAGCAAGCCCGACTGCCTCCCCGAGATGAAGTGAGGCACGTGTTGCAATCCTGATGAAGATCGAAATCTGACCACTACATATACCCAAGACCATCCCCACGTCTAGCCAATGTTGGACTATTTGTTCGACATCCAACTCAACAGTTTATACAATCAGTGAGGCAAACTTGGATGGCCTGCAGAGTATGCAGGCAACCAGTTTGCAGCCATTATAGGAACATTACACTAAAATACCCTAAACATGGGGATACTTTCAACTATATTCCATGCATATTTTAGTTGGATTCGGGTTGGATGTAGCCTAAGTGATGGATGGAACCTCTAGCCGCATTCTCTCTCTTTCTCTGTATAAATGTCTGAAGGGGGTTATCTGAAATTTAACCCTCTATTTTGGGGTTTTCGTTTTCAAATTGGTCAACTGTATTTTGAAATAAAGAAGGCGATGATGATTCTCCCAAGCATCATCAAATTGTTCGATCATTGTTGAGGTTATACAAATGGCTAGGCAAATTAGGATGGCCTGTGAGCATGCAGGCAACCAGTTTGCAGCCATCTATTTTACTTGTTAGACAATTCATCTGAGAGATTCTGATATTATTTTGGCAAAATCTGAGCCTCTTTGCCCCTAGACATCTAACATGCAAGCTAGGGCTGGCAACTGGTCGGATAATGCAAGATTCATGGATCCTTACTCGCTGCCTCTTCGTCCTCTTTCAGGTGGTGACAAGGGTGATTCTTTCTCTCTGCTTTGCACTATTCTTTTTTAAATACATTTTGGTTGGGTCTTTTAGATATAACTCACGAATCTTCTTGATTTAGAAAGTTATACCCCCAATCTTCGTAATTGCTTATTTACCCTCCAAATCAGGTATACTCGGAAAAATTGTAAGGACTTGGGGCACCATCCCAAAAGACTAGCCTTCAAGGTGGAGTTGTCCAAACTCTTATATACCCAAGTCATCCCCATGTCTAGTCGATGTGGGACTATTTGTTCGTCCAATTACTCAACAATTACCCCTCGAACAAAGAGTCTGGGCCTTCTCATGTAAGCTAAACTATCTTCACACTGGAAGATCAAATACTCCATCGAGATCACACTTCACCGCATAGGTGGAAGCACGCTTACGTGAAGCACAAATTGCAGCATGCTACTCTTCACTGTGTGGACGACGACACGCCTTACATGGAGTAGGAGCACTGCAACCAAATCCTTGAGAGTGCAACTAGCTTCACACAGGCGGCCCACCTTGCGCTTTTTTGTGCCATTGGGTGATCAGGCTCGTTGCGTCTTTTGGTCCTATTGGGGGATCAAACATCATCCACCCACACGACTAAGTTCGGGGCATGGGTCTGATACCAACTGTAGGGAGAATGTAAAATGTTGTTAGTATAGACTCATCGGAGAAGATAGCGCAGAGATCAGAGTTCAACGGTGCTTGTAGAAGCCCAATTCTTAGCTGAAGATAGAGGGCCGGTCGACCGGCCATGCACAGATGTGCACAATGAAGTTGCATTTGGCCGCTCGGTCGACTACCCAGAGGAAGTGGCGGCAGCAGAAGGCAGCGAGTTAGTTTTTGTGCGTTTTGCCTAGCGGTCAACCGCAGCAAGCAGCCGGTCAATCTGGACGCGTGTTCTGGCTGTTTTCTATTTTGATTCTGAGTTTGTTTCTTATTTGAATTCAGACTTGTTGGTTTTTTCTTTAGGGATTCTATGTCTATATATAGAGGGGTATTGTCACTATGTATTGTATCTTGTGATTGATTGTTTAGTAAGATCTCTCTTCCCTTTTGCCCCGAGGACGTTGACAATTGCCGAACTTTGTTAAGTTTGTGTGTTCTTCGCTTTCTCTTTGATTGTTTGTTTCATGTCATATTGTTTGAGATTGACTCGGCGTTTGGAATGCTGATCTCTGGTGATTGGCGACAAGGAATTCCTCCGGAGGGCGCAACAAAAATACCCTGAACAACCATTTATATAGAGTTTTGAAGGAAGTTGTCTGAAGTTTACCTTTTCTTTTCTCTATTTTTTGGGGGTTTCAATTCCAAACATATAGTTCCATTTTGAATTAAAGATAGAGATAATTGAAAGGAGGCCATGATGATTTTTGCCCCAAAAATTGCATTGTTAAGATGATACGAACATGGGGAGGCAAGGTTGGATGGTCTGCGATTAAGCACTTAACCAGTTTGCAACCATCTTGTCAAAAGAGGTACTTTTCTGACACGCTTTGAACCTACACACTTTTTACTTGAAGGGCCTGTTTGGTTGTCGTAACTGACCGTAATTCGTAAGTCGTAATTAGTAAAGTCTTTTACAGTTGTAAATGAGTTACATGTATGTAAGCTTTATGGTGTTTGGTTGGTAATATAAAGTTGTAAGTGAAAAAGTGTATTGTGTTTTACGATGTTTGGTTGTCGTAATGTGTAAGTAAGTGAAAAAGTTGACCACAAAAATTAACTATTTGGTGATTTAAAAAGTTTTAATATTGCAAATAAATATTAAAAATGCTAAATATTAAAAAATTTTAATATTAACATAAAAAATAATACAAATTTGCATGACCACAAAATTAACTGTAACTGGGCTGTAAGTAAGTGGTAATTGGGTTGCAAGTGAGTGATAATTGGATTGTGTAAGCCTTTACGAATTACGGTCCAAACAAACGCTGTAGTTGTAACTGGGTTGTAAGTCATTTACGATTTACGGACTTTTACGCGAAACAAACGGCCCCGAAGTAAGATTATTTGTTAGAGAGGGAATGAGAGATTGTGACATTATTTTGGCAATATCTCAGCCTTCCCTCTCGATCTTTGACATGCAAGCTAGGGCTGGCAACATGACAGGGTCAGTCGGGTTCGGGTTGTATTGCACGAGCAATATGATTTCAAAGATTGAATGCTAGGGTTCTTGGTTGGTAAAAGAGAGAAGGAAGAGAGTTTGGTTTTAATGGAGGGAAGTTATTAGAGAGGGAAAACAAATGTTGGCAGGCAAGGGCATTTATATCTTAAAAACCCTGTGCAAATCACGTGTGGTACTGATTTAACAGAACCGAATGTATATTGTTGAAAGTAAAAGATGGTTAAGGGTATTAAGATAGAAGGAAAATAGTTTAGGATAGCAAGTCAAAACACCCCCATAGTTGAGGGTATAGTAGTACATTTACCCCATTTTAACTATAATCCACTTTATAAAAAAAATATTTTCATATACTGTGTCAGATGTGTTTCCCCAGACCCAATGCGGGTGTTGTATCACACGAGTCTGTCAAAACTGAAAGCCCCCCTCTCTCACTATTTATTTTGTACCAAGCAAATAGCTGCATTTTGAATCAAAGAGATAAGCGAGAGGAGGCCATGATGATACTTGCCAAAAAAATGTCTCTTTGATTGTTAAGGTGATTGTTGATATGTCTTGAATACAAACATATGAGAACCTAGCCCATCTGAAAGTTCAAGCTATTGTTTTTAGCTTACCATTTTTGACTAAATGGTGGCAACATGATTAACGACATACTATTCCACCAAATGGATTGTCTCTATGAGAAGTGTGTGTAAGGTGATTGGTGTGAAGTGGTTCATCATTTTTTGCCTATAAATAGGCATAACATTACATGTGATTATATGCAAGGAAGAGAAAACGAGAGAGTTAGAAATAAATTATTGCATTATCCTCTCCTTGCTCTTGTCATTTATCGTCCTTTTGTTAAGCCTTAGTGTAGTTGGGTTTCGTGGGTTTGGGTGAGAGATAGAGTTGTAATCTCTTTGTATTCTCTCTTTTTAATTAGTGAATTCCTCTTGTTGTCTTCTCCCGTGGACGGAGGTCACATTGACCAAATCACATTAAATACTAGCGTGTTGTCCCTATTAGCTTATAGTTGCTATTTATTTTTTTCCTACTTGCACTTGCCATCTCCTGTATTAGAAGCCCACTGCTACAACAATGATGATGATGTAGGGGGAGAGAGGAGATATAGGAAGATAGCACAAAGACTGGAGGTCAAAGGGAGAAAGAACGGCGCATGAAGCAGGCCTGGACAGAGCCCGAGCGACCGCCCAGAGCCCGGTCGATTGCCTGGGCGACCGGTGTGCATAGCAAAGGAACAGTCGACCGCGCGGTCGACCGACTGAAAGGCATCCGCTTTCGGTTGGTCCGGTCGACCTGGCCGGTTGACCGAGGATATGGGCCAGTCGACCGATAGACGCATTTTGTCTCCATTCTAGATTCGAACTCTTTTTCTGTTTTTGGTCGAATCCAATGAGGGTTTCCTAAATTTCTGGGACTCTGTGGCTATAAATAAAGGCTAGAGCCCTCATGTATTGTATCCCTGAAATTCCTGAAAGTATCCCTCTGTATTTGTTTGCATTGATTGTTGAATCAAAAAAATCTCTCTTGCCCGAGGACGTAGGCAACTTGCCGAACCTTGTTAAATACTGTGTTGATCTGCTTTTTCTATTGTTTCTCTGTTCTTGTCGTGTTGGGTACATCTCCGGCTGCATTTGTCTCTGTTTGGTGTGGATTCTTCAGAGAGGTTGTTGCCCCGCGTGCGCAACAAGTGGTATCAGAGCAGCCCATGTTCATCGTGGGATCGTGTGTTAATTCCAAGGGCATCAATTGCTGTTTGACGAAGATCGTGTGTTGATCTTGGAGCAGTGTTAGGACTGTTTGTGGGATCGTGTGTCGATCTCAAAACGGCATTTGGATTGCTCGAGGAATTAATTCGGAGGAGTAGATCATTTCGGAAACTCTTCGAGGGTTTCGCGTGGAGGTAAAGATTCTATCTTTATCTAGTTTGTTTTATCTAACTCTATTTATTTTCGCATTGCTTTGAGGAATCAATTGAGAAGATGGCTGGAGATGGTACATATACGGTAAAATTCGTGAATTCACATCCGTTGAGGATTGATGTGGTGAAGTTTGACGACATGAACAACTTTGGCATGTGGAGATGTGAGGTGGTGATGCATTGACGACATCAAACCTCGAAGACACTCTAGGGTTGGAGAAAAAGCGCAATTCAACTACTGAAGAAGATTGGGACAAGATGAACCGGACGGCGTGTGACTTGATCAGGTCTTGTTTGACACAAGACATCAAGTATCATGTGTTGCATGGAATATCTGCGAGGTAGCTGTGAGAGATTTTGGAGAAAAAATATATGACGAAGAGCGTTGAATCGCGATTGCAGTTGAAGAGTAAGCTTTATTATTTTCAGATGAAGAGAGGATGCTCCATTAACGAACACATGAATAGCTACACAAAGTTTCATACAGGCCTAGTTAATGTGGATGTGGAGATCGATGAAGAAGATAAGGCGGTAATTCTATTGAATTCTCTTCCTAAAGAAGAGTATGAGACCTTTACTTTTACATTAATCAATGGAAGAAAATCTCTTAACTACAATGAGGTGTTTGCTGTTCTTGTGAATTATGAAATAAGAAGGCAGGACATACTGTCTTCTTCAGGGAGCACAACAGCAGAGGCATTGGCGGTAAGAGACAGGAGTTCCAATCGGAAGGGAAGAGGTGATCAGGGAAAATCAAAATCCAGATTAGGTTTCAGAGATCTGAAGAGAAATCAGTGCGCCTTATGTAAGGAGTTAGGGCACTGGAAGGTTGATTGTCTTAAGGTCAAAGGTAAGAAGAAGGAATCAATGACCGAGGCAAATCTCACACAGTTGGGCAGTACTCATGCCAGTACTTCACAGGCGGATGGATCGGACTCAGACTCATCAGTATTTTCTTTCTCTGTTACTACTACTGTTGGTTACTCAGATAATGCTGAGTAGATTTTAGATACAGGAGTTACCTATCATGTGTGCCCTAACAGGGGCTGGTTTTTCTAACTTTGAGAAGCTAGATAGATGTTTTGCAGTCATGGGTGATGATCATTCATGTAATATAGAAGGGATGGGTATAGTCCGTATCAAGATGGATGATGGGATAGTACGAGAATTGAAAGAAGTGAGGTATGTACCTCAACTCAAAAGAAATCTTATCTTTGTTGGTGCTTTGGAAACGTTGGGCTTGTGGTATCTATACGAGATGGTGTTTTCAAGATGACCAAAGGCTCAATGGTGGTTATGAAGGGCGTCCGCCGGAGAAATCTCTACTACTTGAAGGGTAGTACGGTTACAGGTTAGGTGAAGACTTCTATTTCTTCAGATGTTTGCACACAGATCTGACAGATGAAGGTCGGACATTGAGGTGAAAATTCTTTGCAAGCTCTAGCAAAGAAGGAATCATTAAAAGGTGCATCTTCTTGCAACTTGGAATTGGGTGAACAAGACGTTTTGGACAAGAACAAGGTGAAATTTAGCACCACAACTCACCACTCAGAAGGTCTTCTTGATTGTGTTCACGTAAGTATTTAAGGATCTGCTAAGATTGCATCGCTTGGAGGTCATAGGTACTTTGTCTCTTTTATTGATAATTTATCTAGGCATTATTGAATATATCCCATGAGACAAAGGTGTGAAACCCTAGATATGTTGGTGAAGTGAAAAGAAATGATGGAGAAGCAGACTGGTAGGAAGATCAAGGAGCTGTAAATTGGTAATGTTAAAAGATATAAGAACCAATTCCTATAATTTGGTCAGAACACTAGTATCGGTACTCTCACTTCACAGATGGAATACATGGGTTGGCTATGGAGATAAACCGTTCCTTGCTGGAGAAGGCTCGGTGTTTGTTGTCTAATGCACGATTAGGCAAATCGTTTTGGGCTGAGGCGATTGTATATGCTAGCCATCTTATAAATGGATTGTCATCAACTGTGATAGTAGGTAAAGCTCCACTAGAAGCGTGGTCTCGAAAAGCTACTCAAGGTTATCGTTTGCTGCGGGAATTTGGAAGTCCGGCCTTATTTTAGTGCCAAAGATAGCATGGTGAATCCGCGAGTAAAGAAGTTTGTGTTTTGGGTGTCAAGAGAAATATGAAAGGGTACAGGTTATGGGACCCCGAAAATAAGATCGTGTTGAGTCAACATGTCACGTTTGATGAGACTTCAGTGTTGAAGTCTACCGTCTCTCAGCAGGTGGAGAGGACGAAGACTAAGGAAGTATCACATCGAGTGGAGATTGATGCTAGTCCACTATCTCCAGTTGGTTCGGTATCAGTGAAGACTTCACGGGAGGTGACACCGGGTGAAGATCATGTAGTCAGTTTTGATGCTAAACAGATTGACTACATTGATGAGAATGTCGAATTATTTGCAGCAATTGGAACCAGGATAAAACCACGAAAGTGGGTGAAGAAGCATGAATCTCAAGTTTGTGACCACGACAAACTCAAGTTGAAGGCTTTTCTCCATGATGGCAGTAAGGAGGTTCATATGACTCAGCCAGATCGGTTCGCTGCTGAAGATTCTGCCACAAATGCTTGAGCTCGATGGAGCTCATTTCAATGAACTACAGTGGCTTGATCCCTTGGGCAAGGTACGTAGCAGCCGTAAAGGCGCAGCCATTTGGTGATGCAACCCGTATGAAGTTATATGGTGTATTTGGGTTCTCGAGAAGCTGATTGGGACTTCACGTAGAGGTGAAGAGTTGGACTTCACGTAGAGGTGAAGTATTGTGATCTCGATGAACAGTTGATCTTCTGGTGAGAAGATGGTTAAGCTTACATAAGGGGGTGTGCATCCAGTTTGTTGAAGCCGATAATGGTGTTTGGTGTGCTCTACTCAGATTTGGTTGGACCGTCTCGAAGACATGTGGACTGTTGGAGAGTCAGAGTTGGCTCATGATGGGTTCTTTTGAGGTCCTTTGGAGTAGAGTTCCATGAAGTTGCTGAGTGGGAGACACGTTCGTTGGTCGGCTCGTATGATATTTCTCTTCAGGTGAAGTGATGGGAACGCATGTATAGGTGCATTCCGTTATTTGGATAACTGAGCTGAAGTTGGAAGCTTACAATTAATATTGGAGTTTGGTGAGAGTTGCAGGTGGCGACGACAAACTCAATTTGGATCTGGTGAGATCAGTGGAAATCAATTGTACGTGTACTGGCGATTCGTTTGAAGAAG